>MCJB01018550.1:22399-27399 GCA_002018475.1 Nicotiana obtusifolia | reverse complement strand
ATTTGATTCCATCCATAAATCGATTTTCTTCCCTATGAGTTATAGTCTCAATAAGAATGCTAGTTCTTACTGTTCATATATTATGATATGAATATACCACATCAATTCGTTATGTATGGATGATGAGATTCCATTAATACAAAGCCAATTCCAATAGACTTATTGGAGGGTCCCATTGGCGTGCATCCAGTAGGAATTGAACCTACGAATTCACCAATTATGAGTTGGGCGCTTTAACCATTCAGCCATGGATGCTTAGCGGGGATCCTCGTACATGGTGAATAACCAAATTCCAATTGAAATGAAATCTTTAGGATAAATCAATGCAATTTAGGAGGAATCAATGAGAGGACATCAATTCAAATCCTAGATTTTCGAATTGAGAAAGATATTGAGAGAGATCAAGAATTCTCACCATTTCTTAGATTCATGGACCCAATTCAATTCAGTGGGATCCTTCATTCACATTTTTTTCCACCAAGAACGTTTTCTAAAACTCTTTGACCCCCCGAATTTGGAGTATCCTACTTTCACGCAATTCACAGGGTTCAACAAGAAATCGATATTTCACGATCAAGGGTGTAATACTCTTTGTAGTAGCGGTCCTTATATATCATATTAACAATCGAAATATGGTCGAAAGAAAAATCTCTATTTGATAGGGCTTCTTCCTATACCTATGAATTCCATTGGACTTAGAAATGATACATTGGAAGAATCCATTGGGTCTTCCAATATCAATAGGTTGATTGTTTCGCTCCTGTATCTTCCCAAAGGAAAAAAGATCTCTAAGAGTTATTTCCTTGATCCGAAAGAGAGTACTTGGGTTCTCCCAATAACTAAAAAGTGTAGCATGCCTGAATCTAACTGGGGTTCTCGTTGGTGGAGGAACTGGATCGGAAAAAAGCAGGATTCTAGTTGTAAGATATCTAATGAAACCGTCGCTGGAATTGAGATCTTATTCAAAGAGAAAGATCTCAAATATCTGGAGTTTCTTTTTGTATATTATATGGATGATCCGATCCACAAGGACCATGATTGGGAATTGTTTGATCATCTTTCTCTGAGGAAGAGTCAAAATAGAATCAACTTGAATTCGAGACCGCTTATCGAAATCTTAGTGAAACATTGGATTTCTTATCTCATGTTTGCTTTTCGTGAAAAAATACCAATTGAAGTGGAGGGTTTATTCAAACAACAAGGGGCTGGGTCAACTATTCAATCAAATGATATTGAGCATGTTTCCCATCTCTTCTCGAGAAACAAGTGTACTATTTCTTTGCAAAACTATGCCCAATTTCATATGTGGCAATTCCGCCCGAATCCGATTTTTTGAGGAATGTATCGAGAGAGAATTGGATTTGATTAGACAATATGTGGTTGGTAAACAAGGATCGGTTTTTTAGCAAGATACATAATGTATCGTCAAATATTCAATATGATTCCACAAGATCTAGTTTCGTTCAAGTAACGGATTCTAGCCAACTGAAAGGACCTTCTGATCAATCCAGAGATCATTTGGATTCCATTAGTAATGAGGATTCGGAATATCACACATTGATTAATCAAAGAGAGATTCAACAACGAAAAGAAAGATCGATTCTTTAGGATCCTTCCTTTTTTCAAACGGAACGAAAAGATATAGAATCAGGCCGATTCCCGAAATGCCTTTCTGGATATTCCTCAATGTCCCGGCTATTCATGGAATGTGAGAAGCATATGATTAATCATCTGTTTCCAGAAGAAATTGAAGAATTTCTTCGTAATCCTACAAGATCCGTTCGTTCTTTTTTCTCTGATAGATGGTCAGAACTTCATCTGGGTTCGAATCCTACTGAGAGGTCCACTAGAGATCAGAAATTGTTGAAGAAACAACAAGATCTTTCTTTGTCCCTTCCAGGCGATCGAAAAATAAAGAAATGGTTAATATAGTCAAGATAATTACGTATTTACAAAATACCGTCTCAATTCATCTTATTTCATCAGATCCGGGATGTGATATGGTTTCGAAGGATGAACCGGATATGGAGAGTTCCAATAAGATTTCATTATTGAACAAAATTCCATTTTTTTGATTTATTTCATCTATTCCATGACCGGAACAGGGGAGGATACACGTTACACTATGATTTTGAATCAGAAGATAGATTTTAAGAAATGGCAGATCTATTCACTCTATCAACAACCGAGCCGAATCTGGTGTATCATAAGGGATTTTCCTTTTCTATTGATTCCTGCAGATTGGATCAAAAACAATTCTTGAATGAGGCCAGGGATGAATCAAAAAAGAGATCTTTATTGGTTCTACCTACTATTTTTTATGAAGAGATTGAATCTTTTTCTCAAAGGATCAAAAAAAAATGGGTCCGGATTTCCTACGGGAATGATTTGGAAGATCCAAAACCAAAAATAGTGGTATTTGCTAGCAACAACATAATGGAGGCAGTCACTCAATATAGATTGATCTGAAATCTGATTCAAATCCAATATAGTACCTATGGGTACATAAGAAATGTATTGAATCGATTCTTTTTAATGAATAGATTCGATCGCAACTTCGAATATGGAATTCAAAGGGATCAAATAGGAAATGATACTCTGAATCATAGAACTATAATGAAATATACGATCAACCAATATTTATCTAATTTGAAAAAGAGTCAGAAGAAATGGTTCGAGCCTCTTATTTTGATTTCTCGAACCGAGAGATCCATGAATCGAGATCTTGATGCATATAGATACAAATGGTCCAATGGGAGCAAGAATTTCCAGGAACATTTGGAACAATCCGTTTCGGAGCAGAAAAGCCGTTTTCAAGTAGTGTTCGATCGATTACGTATTAATCAATATTCGATTGATTGGTCTGAGGTTATCGATAAAAAAGATTTGTCCAAGCCACTTCATTTCTTTTTGTCCAAGTCACTTCTTTTTTTCTCCAAGTTGCTTTTCTTTTTGTCTAACTCACGTCCTTTTTTCTGTGTCAGTTTCGGAAATATCCCCATTCATAGGTCCGAGATCTACATATATGAATTGAAAGGCCCGAATGATCAACTTTGCAATCAGTTGTTAGAATCAATAGGTCTTCAAATTGTTCATTTGAAAAAATTGAAACCCTTCTTATTGGACGATCATGATACTTCCCAAAAATCAAAATTCTTGATCAATGGAGGAACAATATCACCATTTTTGTTCAATAAGATACCAAAGTGGATGATTGACTCATTCCATACTAGAAATAATCGCAAGAAATCCTTTGATAACCCGGATTCCTATTTCTTAATGATATTCTATGATCAAGACAATTGGCTGAATCACATGAAACCATTTCATAGAAGTTCATTGATATCTTCTTTTTATAAAGCAAATCGACTTTGATTCTTGAATAATCCACATCACTTCTGCTTCTATTGGAACACAAGATTCCCCTTTTCTGTGGAAAAGGCCCGTATCAATAATTCTGATTTTACGTATGGACAATTCCTCAATATCTTGTTCATTCGCAACAAAATATTTTCTTTGTGCGTCAGTAAAAAAAACATGCTTTTTGGGGGAGAGATACAATTTCACCAATCGAGTCACAGGTATCTAACATATTCATACCTAACGATTTTCCGCAAAGTGGTGACAAAACGTATAACTTGTACAAATCTTTCCATTTTCCAAGTCGATCCGATCTATTCGTTCGTAGAGCTATTTACTCTATCGCAGACATTTCTAGAACACCTCTACCAGAGGGGAAAATAGTCAATTTTTAAAGAACTTATTGTCAACCTCTTTCAGATATGAATCTATCTTATTCAGAAGGGAAGAACTTGCATCAGTATCTCAATTTCAATTCAAACATGGGTTTGATTCACACTCCATGTTTTGAGAAAGATTTATCATCCGAAAAGAGGAAAAAACGGAGTCTTTGTATAAAGAAATGCATTGAGAAAGGGCAGATGTATAGAACCTTTCAACGAGATAGTGCTTTTTCAACTCTCTCAAAATGGAATCTATTCCAAACATATATGCCATGGTTCCTTACTTCGACAGGGTACAAATATCTAAATTTGATATTTTTAAATACTTTTTTAGACCTATTGCCAATACTAAGTAGCAGTCAAAAATTTGTATCCATTTTTCATGATATTATGCATGGATCAGGTATATCATGGTGAATTCTTCAGAAAAACTTGTGTCTTCCACAATGGAATCTAATAAGTGAGATCTCGAGTAAGTGTTTACATAATCTTCTTCTGTCCGAAGAAATTATTCATCGAAATAATGAGTCACCATTGATATCGACACATCTGAGATCGCCAAATGCTCGGGAGTTCCTCTATTCAATCCTTTTCCTTCTTCTTGTTGCTGGATATCTCGTTCGTAAACATCTTCTCTTTGTTTCCCGGGCCTCTAGTGAGTTACAGACAGAGTTCGAAAAGGTCAAATCTTTGATGATTCCATCATCTATGATTGAGTTGCGAAAACTTCTGGATAGGTATCCTACATCTGAACCGAATTCTTTCTGGTTAAAGAATCTCTTTCTAGTTGCTCTGGAACAATTAGGAGATTCTCTAGAAGAAATACGGGGTTCTGCTTCTGGCAGCAACATGCTTGGTCCCGCTTATGGGGTCAAATCAATACGTTCTAAGAAGAAATATTGAAATATCAATCTCATTGATCTCATACCAAATCCCATCAATCGTATCACTTTTTTGAGAAATACGAGACATCTAAGTCATACAAGTAAAGAGATCTATTCATTGATAAGAAAAAAACACGAACGGGGATTGGATTTATGATCAAATAGAATCCTGGGTCGCAAACAGTGATTCGATTGATGATGAAGAAAGAGAATTCTTAGTTCAGCTCTCCACCTTAACGACAGAAAATAGGATTGATCAAATTCAATTGAGTCTGACTCATAGTGATCGTTTATCAAAGAATGACTCTGGTTATCAAATGATTGAACAACCAAGAGCAATTTACTTACGATACTTAGTTGACATTCATAAAAA
>MCJB01018550.1:0-17044 GCA_002018475.1 Nicotiana obtusifolia | reverse complement strand
ATCTAAAAAATATATATATATATGGAAATAAATTGCGTCCAATAGGATTTGAACCTATACCAAAGGTTTAGAAGACCTCTGTCCTATCCATTAGACAATGGACGCTTTTCATTCTAATTTTTTTTCATATTTTAACTCTTTGTTTAAAAAAAAACAAAAAGAATCGGATGTGAAAGAATTTTTGGAATTGTCTATTCAATGATGTACTAATACTAATAAACTAAATTTGATTTAATGAATAGATTAAAATATTTAGAATAAATAGATATAGAGCGGGGAGCGGGAATCGAACTCCTATCGTTAGCTTGGAAGGCTAGGGGTTATAGTCGATGTCGATTCATTATTTTAAACGTCTCTAATTCAAAACCGAACATGAAACTTTGGTTTCATTCGGCTCCTTTATGGAGATGAGTCAATTTATAGATCTAAGATGTGAACAAAATTCGAAGAGAAAAAAAAAAGAATTCTACCCATAACATCTATGTCAGCTTTTGGTCTGAATACAGATAAAACGAATAGCTTTATAGATGATCCTTCTAGAAAAGGGGGATTCTAACAACCTTTCTTGTTATTTCGTTCTCGATTTCTATTTAATAGGATCCTGAGGAAAAGGATTTTGTTTCCACCGAGCTAAAACAATATGTTGATGTCTCTAGTAAACCAAAGTCATCGTTTAATAGCTACTTTGCTTCAATTTCTTCTTTACAAATAAGAAATTGAAGATTTAGTTACGATTAGAAATCAACTTTCTATCTTCATCCATGGATCCTTTATTCATACTTATTCAATTGGAAGTATTGATCCAATTTCAAAATTATGTTTCGCAATTTCATAATCCAATTTTTCAATGTCTAAGTGACCCTTGGATACAAATCACGAGAATGTGTATTTGTTCTCGAATCTGTCATTGAGAGGAAAAGGATTAAATCCTTTTAAGAAATAAAGTTTTTGATCGGAATACGAATCAAACCGAAGGACCCTTTAACTATTTAAGGGATAATATAACGAATCACACTTTTACCACTAAACTGTACCCGCTACAATCCGATTATTGTATACAAATGCAACTTTTGTCGAACAGGGGAATTGTGGTAATCAAGATAGGATCGTCACAGAATCATCCAAATTAGAGTGTTGATCTTTTTTCCTGGGGGGATGAGATTCGAAAACGAGGGTTCATTTTAATAACTAAATTACAAAATTAAGTTCTATCTTTTCTTTTGCTGGAGGAGTTTCGATAGAGATACGGCTCGTCAAAACCACTAAAATCATAATATAAAAATGCATTGTGGAATACTCAAAAGCTTCTTTTTTTTTTAGTCCAGCAAGGTGGTAAACATAAAATAAAAAAGCAGAAAGAGAAATGAGATTTTTATTTTGATCGAATTTTCTATTTTATATATTTTATTTTACTTTTACAAAAATTTTACAAAAAATGGGAATTTTTTCTTGTTGCTTGAATATTAATTGTTCAATTAAAATGAAATATTACAACTATAACAGGCATTTTGGTTTTCAAATTCAAATTCGTTGGAACAAAAGAGGCCCGGCTGGGTACTGACCAGACCAGGCCATGAGAATAAGAGGGTCCTTTCGAACAAAATCAAGACAAAGAAAAAAGGTCTTCTTTATTTTTCTTGATATTCTTGGCTCTTCTGAGCCCTTCCTTTACTTTAGACAAAGAAATAAAGGAAATTGATGATAAAAGTTGTACATATCTATATATATAGAAAGAAGAAAAGAGAGAAAGAAAGATTCTCTCCTTTATCTTATGTGCTATCTCATGTAGTAATTATCTTTTTCAATTGGGAGAGATGGCTGAGTGGACTAAAGCGGCGGATTTCTAATCCGTTGTACGAGTTAATCGTACCGAGGGTTCGAATCCCTCTCTTTCCGTTGATGACTTTATTTTTTATTTTTATTTTTTTCAAATTTCGAAATCCTTTGTTCTTATTCTTAGTTAAATGTGTGGAATAGACCAAATCAAAAGGAAATTTGAAAATCAAGCAAGGAAAAACCTTTTTATTTTATTCTTCACGTCCAGGATTACGTCCGGGATCATTAGATAGGAACCCAAAGATGAAGAGAGAAACAAAAAAATATCACTACTGTGTAAACGAAGAGTTTGAGAGTAAGCATTATACAATCTCCAAGATAATTTTTTTGAAAAAAGAGAATAGATCATCCATTTTTCTACCGCATATCCTAGTTTGACACCAAGCAATGAAGTTCTTAGTAGAAAAGAATTTTCATATATATATATATATATGTATATATAGTGTTTGGGGGGAGGGTGTATATATAATTATTATCAATCCCATTCTTGTAGGTACATAAGAGAAAAAGTAACTAAAAAAGCAAAAGATTTAATCCAATAACTAATTGTAACGATCCAATTGGTCGTTTGAGCTCTAGCGTGTCGTTCAGCGGTTTGAGGCCTTGAGAAGCTTCACTTTAGGTATTATGGCTTGAACGTGTAGTCGGAATTGAACTTAGGGAAGTTCGAAGTTGATTTAGGAGGAAAATTCTAATTTCGGAAGCTTTAAGTTGGAAGAACTAGCTAAGGTTGGACTTGATTAACAACCTCGGAAGCAGGATTTGAAGGTTTTGATAGGTTCGCATGATGATTTCGTACATGGGCGTATGTTCGGGTTGAGTATCGGATCACCCGGGAGCAATTTGGCGCTTATTATGGAAAGTTGGCATTTTCGAAAGTTTTAGAATTTCATAAGTTTGGTGTGAAGTAGATTTTTATGTTATCGATGTCTGTTTGGAGTTCCGAGCCTTAGAATAGGTTCTTATCATGATTTGTGACTTGTACGCAAAGTTTGACGTCATTCCAGAATGTTTTGGTATGGTTCGAACGCGTTCGTCAAAGTTTGAAGTTTGAAAAGTTGAAAGAAAGGTTTTGGCTGTCGATTTGTATTTTTCACGTTGTTTGGCATGATTTGAGGCCTCGACTAAGTTCGTAATGTATTTTGGGACGCGTTGGTATGTTTGGTCAAGGTCACAGGGGCCTCGAGTGGGAATCGGATTGGAAACAGATCATGTTTGGACTTGGGAGAGGTGCTGAGGCAGCTGGGATGTGGTGCAATTGCACATGCGTGTTGAAAGCCGCAGGTGCGAGCCCGTAGGTGCGGCGTTGTGGCCGCAGAAGCGCCAATTGAACTGAGTTAGGGAGGCCGCAGATGCGAGGCTATTTTCGCAACTGCGAGCCCGCAGATGCGAAGGGTGCTCCGCAGAAGCGGAAAACGAGAGGGGCAGCTGGGTCGCAGAAGCGGAAGATATCTGCACGTGCGGGAGCGCAGAAGCGTGTAGGGGACCGTAGAAGTGGTCACGCAGGAGCGGAAATTGGTCTGCAGAAGCGGATTTTCCTGGCTTTGGGGGAACCTTGGAAAGTAGGCTGCGCAGATTGTTTACAAATCAGGGTTTGCTCATTTCAATCACTTTCTCCCTTGGTTTGGGCCATTTTTGGAGAGCTTCAAGTGGAGGTTTTCATCATCTATGGCAAGGTAAGTTATTCCCACCTGTTGTAAGCCAAATACATGGATTCTTTAAGGATTTAAACATGGGAATTAGTAGAAATTGTGGAGTTTTGGTAGAAAACCTAGAATTTGGTATTTTTAGTATTTGACCGCGAAATTGGAACATGAAATTAGGAAAAAATTATATATTTGAGTTCTTGGTGCTATGGGTAAATTTTATCTTCAAACAATTTCCGAATGGGGTATATTTTGATTGGTTTGCACATTGTTTGACTAGTTTCGAAGAGACGGGCATTGGGTTGAGGTGTTTAAGTGGCGTTGGAGCCGATTATGGAACTACGGAGCAAGGTAAGTCTCCTGTCTAACCTTATGAGGAGGAAACTACCCCTAGGTAATATTTATTGTTATGTGCAACTAGTTGTTGGTGTTACGTACGCACGAGGTGACGAGAGTCTGTATGTAGCTTAAGCATGTTTATGTCCGGGTAGACTTAGGATTTTATCATGTATTAATTGAATTATTAGAACTCGTTCTGCCGGCTTAATTAATTAAAGTTATAACTGAATTTGATTTAGAAATAAATATATGTATCATAGGCGGAGCCTTAACACTTTAAGTTTTTGTGAGCGAGTTATTTGAGAAACGGTAAAGATTATATTCGATATGTGCTCATGTACTGTATTGTAAACATGTGTCTCGTAAATCGGTAACTTTCTTCCTTTCTTGTGGAGCAGGTCGAACGCCTCGGCAGTATAATAGATGCATCTATGATTCGGGCTGCTTGACCCTCGGTAGTGTATACATTATTCTGGATCGAGCCAAATGACCTCGGCAGAATCGTGTATTATATCGCTAGTAGTCCGAATATTCACGAGATGAACCTTTCACTGGATCCCGGCATTTTTATGGTATTCCTTATTTATTTGATATTGGCACTTGGCCTTATCTAAGCTGTTAAGGTAGAATACAAGTTCGAGAAATTTATACTTTAAAGGAAATATTTAGAAGATTATGAAATTTGCAGATTTACCCCACCACCGTTGTGCACTCCATATCTGTTATAAATTATTATATTATTTGAATGGACCTCTAGAAGTGTCGATGTCGACCCCTCGTCACTACTTCTCTGGGGTTAAGCTAGATTCTTGCTAGGTACGCGTTGATTTATGTACTCATGCTGCACTTCTGCACTAAATGTGCAAGATCTGACAGGTTCACTTGGAGATCATCTTGGCACGTAGACCCAGCTGTTAAGGGGACTTTATGTGAGCTGCATTCCAGGCTATGCCTCGTGGTCCACTGAGTCTCAATTGTACTATGTATTTTATCATGTCTATTTACATTCTGGACGGATGTTCTATTATTATTGTACTCCTTAGAAAAGCTCATGCACTTGTGACACTGGATTTTGGGGATTATGCTAGTTGATGCTTAGGGTTTCTTACATTATTATCGCCTTTTATTTCTTTTATAAATTACAAATGTTGTATGTTCCCGTAATTTAGAAGTGTAAACCTCCTTTTCTTATTTATATTTGTGTTTTTGAAAGTAATAAAATGAGTAATCAAATTGGCAAATCACCGTTGGCTTGCCTGACCGCGACATTAGGCGCCATCACGACCCATAGTAGATTTTGGGTCGTGACAGCTTGGTATCAGAGCGTTAGGTTTACTTAGGTCTCACGAGTCATGAGCAAGTCTAGTAGAGTCTTGCCGATCAGTACAGAGACGTCTATACTTATCTTCGAGAGGCTAAAGGGCTATTAGGAGCACTTCCCTTCTTGGTTCCTCATCGTGCGGTTGGATTTGTTTGAGTCTTATGCCTTTATTTCCTTCCTACTTAATCTCATGCGACATGAAGCGCTTGTTATCAATTGGGCGTCAAGTAGTTGTAATGGTACTGCAGACGTGGTGCAGGATATTTTTCGGGCATGCTATTATCATCGCCTTGCGGAAGGATGTTCTTTTCTTCCAGCTCTGTATCTATATTTTCTATGGTTTTGAGACTGTGCACGGATTGCTACAATGTCTATGCGTTGTTATCGCACAATGTCGGTGTAATGGTAGCGTGCTTGTTTATGTGTTGGGGCAGTGAATGACTTGAAAGGAGAATTGCTCAATGCATGATTTAGAGGTTCAACATTTAGTTCCAGCGAAGGAAGGACAACGGACTATAGATGTTTCGGCCTTGCTCGATGAAGCGATAAGACTTGATATTTTCGAGTATGGTGGAATTCTCAATTTGTGATGTGGTGTCGTCGTCCTTGTTGGAACGCGTTAAGGTCCGCCTGTGTTATAGTCTTTTTTGATTTTGCCTTCCGGGCAGGGTGTTGTGAAATGGTGCTCGAGAAACGGTTGTCAGAGACAGCAGTGTGTAGCGGTTCATAATCGAATCGGTATTTCTAATGTTGATGGTTCGAGAAAGATGATCTTTTAGGAGGTTTAGATTTGGTAGAAATTCATTAGTTCCGGTGCTATAGGTATGGATTTGATTTGAGGCAACATTTGGGCAGCGGAGTATGAGGAAGGACATAGCAAGAAGTGTCTCGTGGTGGTTGAATTACTAGCAGGTCAAGTATGAACTGCAGAGGTCGAGAAGTTGCTTAAAGGAGATGGTTTAACCGAAGTAAGAGTGGTAGATTAGCATATGTATTCTGTGATAGGATAGTCGTGTGCCTTGAGAAAGTGTAGAACGGTTTGGGAATCGTGATGGAAGGTGATTTGGTCTATGGATTTTATTTGGGATGGAACAGACTTATACAACTGGTGGGCGAGCATGGGCTCAGGAAAGTTTACTGATTTCGTGGTAGTTGTACCCAGTGCAGCGTCGTTAGAAAAGATGTCAGTAATGAATTCCACATGTGGGTGATCTCCAGCAGATTAGCGGTTGCGTGATTCTGATGAAGTTTCTACGAAGATTTCTACTTACTACCGGCAAAAGGTTGAATATATGATTTTGGGGGATAATTCAGAATGTTCATGAGAAGTTTGACGAAAGATTTCAAGAAATTTGGCGGGTTAATGGTGCGAGATCATGGTAATTGAGAAAAAGGAATCCTCGTGGGTTCTGGGTTTATGTAATGGTAGCTTAAAGCTAAGTAGGGAAGCCCCACCATCTACGATTGGATCATGTGGTTGTCTGCTTGTGCGGTTCTGGTTATCGATGTGTTGGTGGATTATTTATGACTAAGAAAAGAAAGTATCAGGAGTAATTCGAGCAAGGAACTCGATGAATGTGTGCTATACTTCGCCTTATCGATTGAGGTGCGGGATTTGGGAAGACTCAGAGTTTATTCTTCTTGGGGATGTAATGTACAAGGAAAATAATTCAACCGGTTGCTTCTTCGGGAGGATGTTCATGTGCTAGCATAGCGTTGAAGTTTGGTTATATTCGGGATCTGGTCAGAGTGGGTGACTCTCAACAACGGTCCTAGTGGGTTCAAGAATTAAAGTGTAGTGCCTAAGGATTTCAGGTCCGTTGTGCGGTTAAGGATCGAGTTTTCACAGTGGATTACGAATGGGACTAGGAATGTTCTATGTTATCATCGGGTATACGGTGCAGTATTGGAGGAAAGGAAGAAATAGCTTTGGATTCACGGAAGGTCTTGCAGAATGGGTGTACCAGTTGGAGATGCTATTGTGCACATAGGGAGAGTATGAGATAGTTCATGAGCATTGAGACGATGTGGTCTCATGATGCGGGTCACTCAGGATGAGCGCGGATTTGGTTCGTTACATTTTTGAATGGAACTATTATTATTTCTAAGGCAAGTCGAGAGTAAATTAGAAGAAGTTAGGTCGGTTAGTAATGGCTGAATCAGCATGATTGTGGCAAAGGTCAGTTCCTTCAGCATGTGAAGTTATACATGTGCTTTGTGATTGTACGCGCGGTCTTGACAGCCACCACAACTTGATTGATTTGGGAGGTATTTGATTCAAATGGCCTTGCATTGTAAATGGATTCCGCAGGAGTCATGGCGATTTATTGCTTTGGTTCTTCTTTAATGAGCTAAGTGAAAGGTTTCTAGCCAATGAAGTATTTATTCCACTAGTAGTTCAAGGGTAATGGTGAATGCTTATATTATCGCATAGCAGAATGTTAAGTGCAATGAGGGCATGTGAGTTTGAAAGTTGAGTAATCAAGGTTGCGGTTCAGTGTTGACAAGAATGTCACGAGCTCGAATGAGGGGAGAATTCAGATGTTCAGAGTAAGCTGACATTTTTTTATTGTCGCCTGAGAACGACGTTCTATGTAAGAGGCTTGGTGTATTGATTTGCGGATTCTTGATTTTCTTTACACAACTAGAACGGTTGGTGGCATGGATGTGCAGACTTTTCTACCTGGCGCGAAAGGTCGTAGGAGAGTATCCCACAGGGAAATCTGTATTAGTGTGACATGTTAGTCACTTGATTGTAAAAGATTGAAACCAAGCATGGAGATTATGGTACTATCGTTAATGCGAGAGTTTATGCCTAAGAGGCGTTCTATTCCTTTGGTTATGGACTATGGGAGTTTGTTCCCGATTGGACTGCTGCTCGTGTGTGTCATGAATGGGGCCATTGTGGATCCTTGGAAGGTTATTGGCCCAGTATGGCATGATCATAATTTGGTTTGAGGTCTCGTGTAGCTTGTGGTGTTATAGGAGCAGAATGGCTCTTGAGGTGCAGGTCATTTATTGCACCTTCGTTGTGCTTGGTTTTCGTAGCATATGACGCTATCCGTCTCCCCAGGATTTGTATTATGCACTTGGCATGCTTGTGGTCGATATTCGGGCATTTCGTAAGTATAAACGCTACGGCTTGATGTGTGTGTTTTCTTCTTGATTGTTAAGTGAGGATCGGGTGGCACACCGCTATGAGTATATTGTTTGGATCGAGTTGCACGCCGTGACAGTGTCAAGTTTGGATCGGGTTGCACACCGCACAGTATCATGTGTGGATCAGGTTGCACGACTCCAGTGAGATGTTGAGTACGGTCCCCTATACTTATTTTGTGTATTTGTTTATCATTCTGTGAGGAAGGTTCATAACATCTCTTAGGCCGATTAATTTGTTATACAGGTGGGGTAGTTCTTTTTCCAAAGTTTGTTTTTCCTTATGTATCACATTCGAGTTTGTAGCTTTTTGGCGTTTTGGTGGCGTCATACGAGATTCTAGACAATGTTTGAGGTGGCTTATTGCCCGAGCAGCTTGTACTAGGTGAGACGAGATTACTGGATCTGGGATTAGTGCGATCGAAGTTATGTAAGGTATATTAACGAGCAAATATCGTTATTTAGTTCAGAATGAGATAATGGTCCTTGTCAGGAGGAGAGACTCTATGATTTGTTGATTCAGCAGGTGGTTATTAGTTTCTACAAATCTCTGCCAACGTGGCAGTGTAGCAAGAGTTGGAACAGGACTTATATGTGTCATGAGGGGTGTTTTGGGCATCCAATTCGTGGAATTACGGCTATTGTGGTCGAAGGATGTTATTATAGGCATGCAAATTTATGCGGTGCATGGTGCGGTTTCAGCAAAAGTGCACAATCATGATTTGGTATAGTGTGTAGTGATTGATGGGGTGTTCGCATGTTAGAATAAGGTCTTGTAGCGGAATTCGGAGGTTGGGTTTGGTTCTAAGGCTTATTGACTAAATAAAGAGGGAGAATCTTCAGGCTAGCTCAAGCTAATATACTCACATGGGTTGTAGTGGCACGGGTAGGTGCACGAGGTGTTAAACAGTGATTTTGGACAACTTTGGAATAGTCGTTAGCAGGTTCGAGGACAAACGTATGTTTAAGTAGGGGAGAATGTAACGACCCGACTGATCGTTTTGAGCTCTAGCACGTTGTTTAGCGGTTTGAGGCCTTAAGTAGCTTCACTTCGGGTATTGTGACTTGTTTGTGTGGTCGGCAGAGTTGATTTGGGAGGAAAATTCTAATTTCGGAAGCTTTAAGCTGGATGAACCGGCTAAGGTTGGACTTTTGAGTAAACGACCTCGGAATCGGGATTTGAAGGTTTCAATATTTTCGTATGATGATTTCGGACTTGGGCAGATATACAGGTTGAGTACCGGATCACCCGGGAGCAATTCAGTGCTTATAATGGAAAGTTGGCATTTTTGAAAGTTTTAGAATTTCATAAGTTTGGTTTGAAGTGGATTTTTATGTTATCGATATCCGTTTGGAGTTCCGAGCCTTGGAATAGGTTCGTATCATGATTTGTGACTTGTACGCAAAGTTTGGCGTCATTACGGATTGTTTTGGTATGGTTCGGACGCATTCGTCGAAGTTTGAAGGTTGAAAGTTGAAAGAGAGGTTGTGGTCGTCAATTTGTATTTTTGACGTTGTTTGGCATAATTTGAGGCCTCGACTAAGTCCGTAATGTGTTTTGGGACGCGTTGGTATGTTTGGTCAAGGTCCCCGGGGCCTCGGGTGTGAATTGGATTGGAAACAGATCGTGTTTGGACTTGGGAGAAGTGCTGAGGCAGCTGGGATCTGGTACAATCGCACCTACGTGTTGAGGGCCGCAGGTGCGACCCCGCAGGTGCGGCGTTGTGGCCGCAGAAGCGACAATTGGACTTAGCTGGGGTGGCCACATGTGCGAGGCTATTTCCGCATCTACGAGCCCTCATATGCGAAAGGTGCTCCGTAGAACCGAAAAACGAGAGAGGCAGCTGGGTCGCAGAAGCAGAAGAAATCCGCACGTGCGGGAGCGAAGAGCGGATTTTGGTCCGCAGAAGGGGATTTTCCTGGCTTGGGGGGAACCGCACCTTTGATGGATTTTTTTGCAGGTGCGGAACCGCACGTGCGGCTGGTGTTCCGCAGGTGCAGAAATTACGCTAGGCAGATTGTTTAAAAATCGGGGTTCGCTCATTTCACTCATTTTTTCCCTTGGTTTGGGCCATTTTGGAGAGTTTCAAGTGGAGGTTTTCATCATCTATGGCAAGGTAAGTTATTCCCACCTATTGTAAGTTAAATACATGGATTCTTTAAGGATTTAAACATGGGAATTAGTAGAAATTGTGGGGTTTTGGTAGAAAACCAAGAATTTAGTATTTTTGAAATTTGACCACGAAATTGGACATGGAATTAGCAATAATTTATATATTTGAGTTCGTGGTGTCTTGGGTAAAGTTTATCTTCAAAAAATTTCGGAATCCGGGTGTATGGGCCCGAGGGTTGACTTTGTTGGCTTTTGAGCGAAGCTGGAAACCATTATAAATTGTTAAGTTATACGTATTGGGGTATATTTTGATTGGTTTTCACGCTGTTTAATTAGTTTCGAAGAGATGGGCATTGGGTTGAGGTGTTTGAGTGGCGTTGGAGCAGGTTATGGAACTACGGAGCGAGGTAAGTCTCCTGTCTAACCTTGTGAGGGGGAACTACCCCCTAGGTGATATTTATTGTTATGTGCAACTAGTTGTGGGTGCTATATAAGCACGAGGTGACGAGAGTCCGTACGTAGCTTAAGCGTGTTTATGTCCGGATAGACTTAGGACTTTATCATGTAATAATTGAATTATTTGAACTTGTTCTGCTGGCTTAATTAATTAAAGTTATAACTAAATTTGATTTAAAAATAAATATATGTATAATAGGCCGAGACTTAACACTTTGATTTGTGGGCGAGTTATTTGAGAAACGGTAAAGATTATATTCGATATGTGCTCATGTATTGTATTGTAAACACGTGTCTTGTAATTCGGTAAGTTCCTTCCTTTCTTGTTGAGCGGGCCGAACGCCTCGGCAGTATAATAGATGCATCTATGGTTCGTGCCGCTCGACCCTTGGCAGTGTACATATTATTCTAGATCGGGTCGAACGACCTCGGCAGAATCGCGCGTTATATCGCTAGTAGTCCGAATATTCACGAGATGAACCTTTCACTGGATCCCGGTATTTTTATGGTATTCCTTATTTATTTGATATTGGCACTTAGCCTTATCTGAGCTGTTAAGGTAGAATACAAGAGAAGATTATGAAATTTGCATATTTACCCCACTACCGCTGTGCACTCCATATCTGTTATGAATTATTATATTATTTTATTGGACCTTTAGTAAGTATCGATGTCGACCCCTCGTCACTATTTCTCGGGGTTAGGCTAGATTCTTACTAGGTACGTGTTGATTCACGTACTCATGCTGCAGCCTTCTGCACTAAATGTGCAAGGTCTGACAGGTTCACTTGGCACGTAGACCCACCTGTTGAGGGGACTTTATGTGAGTTGCATTCCAGGCTATGCATCGCAATCCACCGAGTCTCCATCGTACTATGTATTTTATCCTGTTTATTTATATTCTGGACAAATGTTGTATTATTATTGTACTCCTTAGAAAAGCTCATGCACTTGTGACACCGGGTTTTGAGGATTATGCGAGTATATGCTTAGGGTTTCATACAATATTATCGCATTTCATTTCTTTTATAAATTACAAATATTGTACGTTCCCGTGATTTAGAAGTGTAAACCTCCTTTTCTTATTTATATTTATATTTTCGAAAATAATAAAATGAGTAATCAAATTGATAAATCACCGTTGGTTTACCTGACGGCGGCATTAGGCGCCATCACGACCTATAGTGAATTTTGAATCTTGACGCTAATAGTTGTCGCATATATGTATGACTTGATAAAAGGTCAATTCAAATTATTTCTGCTCGCACGCGAGTATAAGTAGACACATACAGAAGAATTTCCTCAAATAATTCTTATATTCATAAATTCTGCATTTATAACGGATCTTCGTTAAACTCATCATATGCACTATATTCCTCCTTGTCTCGTTTTTGAAGAATCATACCGAATCACTGATACTATGTTTATTTGATAAATAATTATTCGTACAAAAATATACAAAAGAAAATTGAACGTATCTGTGCAACATACAATGATTTTCCTTTTCTCACTGTTAACCTTGTCGTGTTGCTTAGGAGTTCAAATTATCTTTTGTTTTTGGGTGAGATGAACCTATCGGATTTCTTGGGGTTTCTGGAAACCATATTTTGGAGTTCTTTTCTTTGGCTTTAATTTTTATTTTTATCATTCATATATAGGTTTATACTTTAAAGTTGATCTTTCTTTGTTTGAGAGTAAAAGTGGCAAATTCATTAGTGATTTCCTAAATATTAGTAGTTCATTTATTAAAGGAGACTTAAAGCATTTAGTATCGCTATGTAGATACAAAGCTAAATTAGGGAGGATGTAATAACCAAAATCAGCTAGAATACGCTCTTTGCGCGTGTACCTTATCTCGATGAGTGTGTTTTTAAAAAAAAAAAATATTATATTAAAAATTGTTTAAGATTAAAGTAAAAATATAAGCTCCAGAATTGATGAATGTCAATTCTATAAAGCTAACTCAATAAAGAAGGAAATTCTGCTCCATAGAATTCATCGATCATCATTCCATATATTTAACTTAAACTTAGCTTCAGTTCTATAATTTTATCATCTTAACTTCACAAATTAGTATGCCTCCTTTTTAGTTTATGCAAGAACATATAAATTTGATGACTTTAAGTTGATTCTAAAAGAAACAAATATGGTCAATTAACTAATAGAAGAAAATCTCTTATTTCTCATAAACAAAGGACATATTATATTATTTCTCTAACAATAAAAATACTATATGAATTATATCTGACAGTTTAAAAAAGAATAAATTATTATCGCAAAAAATACAATCGAATATCTAATTTTGAATTATAAATTTTAATTGATATCAAAGTCTTAAATATTTAAAATTAATTAAATGACAACTTTGTTTAATGTTTTAAAGGTCAAAAAGTCTATCAAAATTTCGCATTGGAGTTTTATAAATGTATATCACAAATGTATTTCATGTGAATTTAAAGAGCATATTTTTTTTTTGAATATGTTATGAAAAATATTAGCATTTCATGATCCAATACTGTATTCAAAATTATTAAATGTTGTTTGAACCAACAAATTTGAAAACTAAATTTAGTTAAATATTTTTTTGTGACAGACCTTTATCACAATTAGGTCTTGTGTTACTATTACAATCTATTCGAATACTTAAACTTTTTTGTACATATCTCAATAATTAATATGTTTTTTCAAGAAATACCATGTTTTTAGTATTTGATTGTTTTTCTGCTTGTTAATTCGAATGCACTTATAAATTTATTTTGGCTTACATTTTCTTCAGTAATTTACACGAAGATAATCCAAAGACGTTGACCATTTTTTGTAACCTTCAAAAGGGAATTGTTGCTTCAACTTATTTGGATAAAATTGAATATTTAGTAATTTACCTAATAGTACTTTAAAGTCAACTAATTAGATTTTGTCTCTATTGGAAACGTTTATACCTTTCTAACCAGTCAGATTGATTTCAAGGATTCATATCCCTCTTATTTACGTTGAGAGTGGAACTTGCAATAGGATTGATAGTTTAAAACTCAGAACCAAAGGATGTGAGTCAGCGGATGGAGCTGTTCCTTTTTTAATCAGAAGTCTCGAATTTAAGTTTTGGGTATGAAAACATATGGAAGGGAGCACTTCCCTCCCAAATGGAGCCCTACCCGGCGTGAATCTTAATATAGTCGAACACTAATGCGGGTACCGAATACCGGGTAAGAAACCACAAAAAAGATAGTTTAAAAACTCTTCCTCACACATCCAAATTCTAATTGGTGAATAGGGGAATATGTACTGTACATGATTTATATAAGGCAGATTATTTATTAATTTTGAAGTCCTAAATATTAGGACTTCATACATAATTCAAATAAGGAATCATTTAATGAGTAAAATTTTAGTTGATTTAATGTCCTAAATATTAAGAAATTTAATTAAATTGACTATTTTGTCCAGTGTAAATTCCATTTTTAAAGGATAAAAAAGAAGAATGATATTTCGCTAAGGGCCTTCGTGCTTTTAATATGATACTAATCTTAGGGTACGCGCTTTGCGCGTGTATCCAACTCAATAAATACACTATTTTAAAAATTATATTAACTATATTAAATAGTGTGTCGATTTATAAATAAAATTTAATGCAAACACTCATCAAATAAACTCTAAAATAAAATATTTATGAAATTAATACCGATTTGATAAACCCACAGCTTCTTCCTTTGCATCTCACAAGAATGCTATAACCAATTTGAATACCAACATTGTTTGTTGCTAATTTACCAAAATTCTCATTGGGCACAAATGATCCGATATTTATTATATGCTTTTATCATGTTTTTCAAATATTTGTCAAACAACACAAATTTTGAAATTGAATCTTCTAGTCTTTTATAGATTATAAATCCTATAGCTCCTAGAAAAAATTAGATATGTATAAATGTAAAATGTAAAAATAACGATATTGAGTTAATATTTTGCAATAAATATTAAAAAACTATAAATAGTCATATATTTGATAACAAAAACTACAATGAATCAACTGCTTGAATGAATGGAAAATAAAAGAAAAATAATTAAGGTCAACTTATTAGAATATAGTCTGTCTTTACTGTCTCATCTCACTTCTTCAAGTTTGCATTTAACCAATCTGATTCTTAATATTATATTATAATCAAGTTTATTTTTTAATTTCTTTCACCGTTTGTACTGAAAATGTGATGCCAACTTGAAAAAATAACTTTACTGATATGAAGAATTTAAAAAATAATTGAATGAGATTCTTTTGATAATTAGTTAATTTAAACTTAGTTATTCATTCTCAATATTAAAGGAAATGATTTATCTTTTGTTTGATTCAAATTTTTAATAGTAGCTCATCCTGAATTTGAAATATTTATTTTTAATTATAATTTATCGATCCAATAAGAAATTATATTTTCAAATAGTCGAAAATGCAATCACTATTTCACTTTTGGATCTTTGTCTTTTGCAGAGTTATTAGTATTGACTTTTGCCAAGTACTTCTCTCTCATTTCTTAATGTTTTTAGTAATTTTTTAAAATTGTTGAGTGTACTTTTCAAATATTATACAAAAATTGATGAACTATTTAAGTAAGAAAAGAGTTCAAACACAATATAAAAATATATTATAGTTCACATATTAAGTTTAAAATCAATTTGAAAGAAATCGTTGTGTTATGTTCTATTGTTCAATTTAAAAAATAATTTATATAGAGTAAAATTTTTGTTGATTTTAAAGTCCTAAATATTAAAGTATAATTTGTGCATTATTCAAATGAAGGATTGGATTATTTGACATGATTTTGTGAATGACAAAATATAACATCATACTATATATAGTATCACTCAAAGACGCACTACTAGAAATCAGCTAAAAAGCGACCAAAGTTGGTCTCTTTTTGTCCAAAAACGATCAAAAAGCGACCGAACAGGCCTGGTCACAATTCAGGTGGTCACTTTATCTTTGCGACCAAAGTTGGTCGCAAATTTGCGACCAACTTTGGTCTCTAAGACAAAAGGACCAAACATTCCGGAAAAACATATAGAGACCAACTTTGGTCGCAAATTAGCGACCAACGTTGGTCTCTAAAGCTATTTCTTAATTATTATAATCTGAGAAATTGCGACCAACGTTGGTCGCAATATAATTAATTTTTTTTAAAAATTTTGATTAAGCGACCAACGCTGGTCGCTAAACTGAAGAACAGAAAAATTTAATTTATATTTAGCGACCAACGTTGGTCGCAATATTTCCAGATTTTAAAAATCTGAGAAATTTAGCGACCAACGTTGGTCGCAATATTTCCAGATTTTAAAAAATTGGGAAATATAGCGACCAACCTTGGTCGCTATTCTGAAGAATTTTTTTTTTTGACAGTAAGCGACCAACGTTGGTCGCTATACTTGAACAGTTTTAAAATCTGGGCTGTTTTGCGACCAACGTTGGTCGCTAATTTCTAGAATTATTTTTTTTTTAGTGAAAAGCGACCATCTTGAGACCAACGTTGGTCGCTTTTCTTGGTTCATTTTTTCCAGAAATTGCCTGTTTTGACAGCTACACCACCTGCCAGCTTACCAAAATCCTAAACAGGCATTTTATGCCATAACGGACAACAACAACGACGACGACAACAACAACAAACCAAATTCGTTTATGGCATTTTATGCCATAAACAACAACAACAACGACAACAACAACAACAATAAACAACAACGACGACGACGACGACAACAACAACAACAACAATAACAACAACAACGACGACGACATTAAACAACAACAACAACAACAACACTAAAAGTAACAAAGTATAAAGTTCAATATAACTTATACATAAACTAACCAAAATAAGTTAAATGTTATTACAATTCAAGGATTATTAATGTCTACATCATTAGTGTCATCGTCCGATGAAGTGTCATCACCAAGACAGTATGGATAAGGGTGTAGTTGTGTAGGACCGGAGGGATGATAACGGAGAGGACGGGAGGAAGTAGCACCGGGAGGGCGAGCCTCTGGCGATGACTCACGAGACCGGGGAATCGGAAAAGCGCCAGAAGCCAAGAGAGATTTGAGCTGCTCTTGTATGGCAATATACTGAGCATCTCTAACCTTCTCTCTTTCCTTGGAGGCTTCTAGCTCGGCTGTGAGCTTTGCCACATTCTCCC
>MCJB01018539.1:82236-92281 GCA_002018475.1 Nicotiana obtusifolia | reverse complement strand
ACTTTCCAATCTCAAGCTATGAAACTTCCACGACTTCTTAGTCTACAATAAGAGAAATGACACTAACGTTATCGTTTAAGCGTCGTAACTATTATGTATTGACTGTAACCTATTTTGCAATAAAACGGACAGCACCTCCCCTATATATATGACTTCACACAAGTCAAAACAGCCACCAAACAGCCAAACAACATCAATAAGAATCATATTGAACCTCCCAAAACAGTCCACACACAAACCAATCACTTCATACGTACAATGGCCACTATAGTCGTGTCGAACGATCCGAAAATGTTATGAACAACTATCAGGCCACAACCCTAAACATATATGGTGTTTATCCACACCCTTCCTCATCCAAAACTCCACAAATCAGTAGTATAACACGTAGCTTTACAGCAACACAAAACAGTTCACAAAACAGTTCGCTACAAGTGAATAACTCGAACTCACGGCTTCCGATCACCGTCCCGTGAGTTCTTACACACATAGAACGAATTACCAAGACTTAACAGTAGAAAACATGTATTAAATAGATTAGTAAACTCACCTTGCTCGTTAGGTAACTCAGTCCTTGCTTTGGTTCCTCAAACTCTAGGGTTTACCTTCAACTAGAACTTGAAAGAGGGAAAAATCCATTAGGGTTTGTGTGGGATAATTTTGGGGAGGGGTTGCAGGGGTTCTTTTAGGTTTTGAAGCTGTGAAATAATAGTGAATTATCTGGATTTAGAAGCTTTTAAAAGCCCTCTCTTAACCGACTTTGGGATTTTAAATTTTAGCCCTTAATTTTGGCAAGCAGGTGATGCACCTACTTGTCACCTACCAGCCTGCGCAGTTCTACGGAAATACAATTATCTCAATACTACGAGATTGTATTTACAAACGGTTTGAAGCATTGGAAACTAGACTCATAGAACTTTAATTTGGTAGGTATATCACCCCGTAATTCCTTGTAAATTGGGAGAAAATCGCAGAAACATTTTACCTATCGTTTAAGTAAAATTGTGAACCTAAGTTAGGACAACTTTCGTCGACTTTTGTTTCATAACTCTTTCGACTTCAAGACTTATGAAACGGATATCATATCATCCAAATACCTTAAAACATGACCTCTTGGTGATGTTAACCACCTCTCGATTTTCCCAAAAACACGAGTTACAACATCCTTAACTCGTTTATCCTCTAATACTTGTTAACCGCCCTTATACACCTTTGCATCGTTTAGGACCAATAGGACTAAACTCTTATTGTCTCAAAGGTAATTCTCTTCTCGAACCAAGGTAGGCTATCTTACGGTGTAATCTAACACGTACAAATATGGGTTATAACAGGCATCAACTCCTAGATTTGCCTTGCCCGAATGATACAAGATAGTGATATCATAGTCCTTCAACAACTGCTCAAATTCAAATCCTTTTGCTTGAACAAATTGTCGGAGACTCCAATTATCAGTGTAAACCTCAGATGACACGCCGTACAAGTAGTGCCTCCAAATCTTGAGCGCGTGACCATAGCTGCCAACTCCAAATCATGCACATGATAGTTCTTCTCATGGATCTTAAGCTAACAAGACGCGTAGGCAATCATCCTACCATCCTGCATCAATATTGCACCAAGCCCAATGCGGAAAGCATCACAATAAATAGTGTACGGCCCCGAACCTATAGGCAACACCAATACTGGAGTTGTAGTGAAAACAACCTTGAGCTTCTGATAGCTCTCCTCACGCTCATCCGACAACCTGAAAGGAGCACCCTTCTAGGTCGACTTGTTTAATGGGGCTACAATAGCTGAAAATCTTTCAACAAAGCGATGATAGTAGCCTGCCAAACCTAAGAAACTCTGGATCTCTATAGCATCCATGGGTCTAGGCCGATTTCGAACTGCCTCAATCTTCTTAAGATCAACCTTGATACCTTCACTAGACACCACAAGACCCAAGAAGGCAAATGAGTCTAAATAGAACTCACACTTCGAAAACTTGGTACAAAACTGATGATCTGAAGTACAATCTGTAGTGCGGCTCATGCTCCTCTCTACTATGAGAGTAAACAAGAATATCATCAATGAACACAATCATGAAGGAATCCAAATAAGGCTTGAAAATGTAGTTCATCAAATCCATGAAAGCTACTGGAGGATTAGTCAAACCAAACGACATCACCTATAACTCAGAATGACCATAATGAGTCCTAAAAGTTGTCTTAGGGACATCTAAAGCCCTAATCTTCACATGATGACAACAAGATCTCAAGTCCATCTTGGAGAACACCTTGGCACCCTGAAGCTTGTTAAACAACTCACCACTGCGAGGCAATGGATACTTATTTTTGATAGTAACCTTATTCAACTGCCGATAACCTATGCACATCCTCATAGAACCATCCTTCTTTTTCACATACTACATCAGTGCAGCTGAAGGTGCAACATGCTATCTAATGAATCCTTTATCAAGCAAATCCAGCAACTGCTCCTTCAATTCCTTCAACTGAGCTGGAGCCATACGGTATGGTTGAATAGAAATGTGCTGAGTGTTCGGAACCAAATCAATGCAAAAGTCAATGTCCCTATCAGGTGGCATGCTCAGTAAATTTGCAGCAAACACTTATTGGAACTCCATCACTACTGATACTGAGTCCATAGAAGGAACCTCCACACCAGAATCTCAAATGTAAACCAAATATGTTAACCACCCCTTCTCAACCATGCATTGAGCCTTCAAGAATGATACCATCCTACTAGTAGAATGGCCAAGGGTCCCTCTATACTCAATTCTCGGCAACCCTGGCATAGCTAAGGTTATAGTCTTTACGCGACAATCCAAGATAGCTTGATACAGGGACAACCAATGCATACCAAGACTAAACTCGAAATCCCCTATATCCAACAACAAGAGATCAACTATAGTATCAAAACCATTAATAGTGACAACACAAGACTAGTACACCCAATCAACTATTATAGCATCCCCAACTGGTGTAGACATAGAAACAAGAATATCAAGAGAATCACGAGGCATTCAAGTGCGATACAAAATATGAAGACACACAAGAACATGTAGAACATGGATCAAACAACACCGAAGCATCTCTATGACAGATTGAGATAACACCTATAATAATTACATCAGACAACTCTGCCTCAAGCCTAAGGGGAATGCATAACAATAGGGTTGAACCCCGCCAGTCTATACCACACCTTTAGGACGACCTCTACCTGGATGACCTCCACCTCTGGCTGGCTGGCCTGCACCTCTAGCTGGATGACCCCCACCTCTAGTTGGTCGAGTAGGTGATGTAACAACTGGTGGCAAAATCATGGCATGCGTGCCCTGCTTTGCATCCCGCTCTGCAACCTGGGACAACCCTCGCGACGTGCCTAAAATCCCCACACACATAGCAACCCCTCTGCTGATATGGCCACGGAACCTGAAGTTGTCCCTGACGACCCGAATAACCACTATGGTAACTCTATATAGGAGGTGCACTAATGGAAGCTGGAGATGCACTGAATGCTGACTATTCGGAACGAGGTCCTTAAGCACTATGGCCACCAGATGTACTATGTGAAACCTAGCGTGCTGACTGTACTAGTTGAATAGCATGACCTCTACCACTAAAACCTCCAAAATAACGAGGCCTCGTATTAGAAGTTGCCTCTCTCACTTAGCCTTGAAGGATACCAATCTTCCTAGTAATCCCCACTATCAAAGTGAAGGAAGTCTGTGTCTCGGCCTCTCTAGCCATCTGATGTCTGATAACATAGGCAAGACCCTCTATAAACCTCCGCACCTTCTCCATATCAGTAAGGATCAAGATAGCTGCATGACAAGAAAAATCCACAAATCTTTTCTCATACTAGATGAATGTCATATTACCCTGCTGAGGGCGCTCAAACATGTTGTGCAGCTTATCTCTCTAAGTGGGATGGACTTCCACAAAAACAATTGTTAAAACTGAGCCGATGAAAGAAGAGGTGATCCTACTGGTCTACCTATATCATAATTAGTCTACCACCACCTCTTGGATGAACCATGCATCTAAAAGATGGTGAATCAACTCCATCAAACTCAATTAGTCGCATATTGAGCAGAATCTCTTGACAACTATCCAAGCAGTCTTGGGAATCCTCTGGAACCTATCCATCCTCTTCAGCTTATCAGTTAACATCGCGGGCCTAACCTCTTGTTGTACAACAATAATAGGCTAAACTACTTCGAGTGCTAACATTCTTGGGTTTGATATTCGTTAGCCATCTGCTATCGAGTACGAGTGGCGGAAGTATAGACTCCTCCCCCAGCATGAGAAGTGACGGGTGCCAAAGGAAACATACTGGCCTGGGCCATACTCTCCATAAGGCCTAGCATACGGACGAAGGCGTCCTAACCCACCATACGGATGAAGGCGTCCTAAAGTACTGGAGTAGCAATAAATCCCTCTGGGACCTGTGTTGCTCCTACTAGTTCAACTTGAACCAAAATCTCATCCTCTGGATCCATATAAGGCTCAATTGATACTGTTCTAACACGAGCGTGAGTGGCTGTAGGTGCTGCTGCATGTTCCCTAGACTAGGCTCTAGCTCTACCCCTGCCCCGGTCTCCACCTCAGCCTCTACCCCTCATAGCGGTTATGGCCGGGGGCTCCAGTTCCTAACAAGCTGTAGCTAAAGCACGTGTCATCACCATTTTTGAGAGAATAAGAGAAGAAATATTCAAAGTTTAGGAAAGAACAAAGTCGTGCTATATAGAATGAAAGAAAGTGAAGTTTCCTAGAAGCTTTATAGCATCTTGAAGATAAGTACAAATGTCTATGTATCGATCCTTAAAATTTCCTAACCGAGGGGTTGTGATGGCGCCTAACACCCCTTGCTAGGAAAGATAACACTCAATAGAAATAAATAAACAATACTAGGAATAAGACAACATGAAATCATAAATAAAGGATAAGGCTCAATAATGTATGACAAGGCTTAAATCCAACATCCGTCTAAAACCTCCCTACAACTGGTGTCATTGAGTAAATGAGCTTCTAAAGTATTACTAAATTCAATGTTTGAAATGATAAATACACTTTCTGATATGACAAAATAGTAAAAAGTCTAAAAGACGGGCGGCATCAAGGCTTGAGGACGAGAGTGCAGCACTACCTTGAGTCTCCACAATCGAGCAAGCTAGTCCATCCTCTGAGTACTACTAGGTCCGACACTAAAATTTGCAATAGAAGTGCAGAAGTGTAGTACGAGTACAGCCAACCCAGTGTACTCCTTAAGGATCAAGCCTAACCTCTATGAGATAGTGACGAGATTAAGACAAGACACCTACATATAAACTTGTGCATATAAGTAACGAAAAAATAACGAGAGATATAACAATTAAGAGAACAAGAAAAATAGCAAGTAAGATAGCAAATTAGGTAACAAATGATATAACTAGTGTAGTAGCAAGAAAAAATAATACGAGGACTAATGAAAGGAGTATAATTACCATAACCTCAATAATACCACACAAGCCTTTCATAATAATTCAAGACCAAGTAATTAGGTAACACAACCATGAAACAATATACCCAAGTTCGTAATCTGTATAGTAAAAGCAATGAATAAGAGATATCAATCAAATGGCACGGAATCAACCTTCGTGCAATAATAATGTAAAGAAGCATGAGATTACCCTTCGTGCATAATCACACTTCCTCACAAGCATAGAAACACCCTTCATCCAATTCACTCTTCCTCACCAAACATAAACATGTAAAGCAGTACCAAGCAAGGTGGGAAGCACAGACGAAATCAAGGAGAGTGATTGAACATAACTCACCATATGGAAAATATTCATCACTGTGCACCAATAGCCAAGTCAACCTTTCAATAGTCTTACTACCCATATCACAACAAGCTCAACACGACTAATAACATGAATTGGAATAGTCAAAGAGTTTCACAATCTAACTAAAGCATAAAAGACATAATACATGAAGCAACATTTTGTAAACAAGCTAGTTCTATCCGCATACTTAACCCATAGCAATCTCATATGCACTCGTCACATTGCTTATATGCTACTCCTAACACATATAACACATAGCAATTAGACATAATTATATCCTAATTCCCTCAATTCAAGGTTAACCAAGACACTTAACTCTTTCCGACACAAATCAACCCTCCAGTACAGCCTTTTCTTTTGCACAAGGCTCAAAACCACTTAAATCTAGCCAATTAACACTTAAATAAGTCAAAATAAGCTTAAGAAACTACCCTACTATCAAATAGGGTTCGATCTTTGACATATTTGGAAAAGTCAACAAAACGTCAACCGAGGCCCACTTGGTCGAAATCCAAAATCAAGATCGAATCCCAATTATCCATCCATCCCCAAGCCCAAATATGTGATTTGTTTCGAGATCCTACCTCAGATCAAGGTCTAAATCTATAATACACAAAATCCTAAATTTCTACTCAAAACCCCTATTTATACTACATGAAATCTTAGATTTAGGAATGAAAAATCTATGAAAAGTAATGGAAATTGATCCAAGAAAAAAAAAAGATAAAGACTAACCCTTGAAGTTGGGAAACAATTTTCTTTATTCGCCTACAACAAAGTCGAGGTCTCAAAAATAAACTAAAATGAGAAAATCCTGAAATCATATAATTATACTAGTTGTGGATGTCACAATTGCGCAGCTAGCTAATGTGAACAAGAGCTTGAAAAATACAAAGTGCCATCACAGGCTCAGATGCTGCAAATGCAACAAAAAACTCGCAATTCCAAGGTCTACAAATGCGACTCCAGCTTCACTAATGCGAGGGTTCGGTAACAAAAACGACTCTCAAATTTGTGTGCAGTTCATCACAATTGTGATGACTGCAGCACCATCAACCCCAAGTCTTGCAAAATCAGTCTATCCAAAATTCAGCCGAGCCCCTCAGGTCCCATTCCAAATATCCACACAAGTGCATAAACCTCACATGAACTCGCTCGTAAGCTCAAAACTTCAAATTAACATCAAGAACCAAGAATTGCATATCAAAACTCAAAGATTTCAAATTTCTTAAGTTCAAATTTTCAAGTTTTCACAATAAGCTCCAAAACAGCCTGGGGCCACTCGAGAACCCAACCACATAGGCGTTCATCATAAGAACCTACCAAAATTGTCAAAATACTGATCCGAGATCGTTTACGAACAATATTGACCGTGGTCAACTCCAACAACTTTAAAGTTCAAAAACCAAGTTTTATTTGTAAAAAACATTTAAACTTTTCAGAAATCAAAATGTACCACACATGCAATTCATAAATCATCAAATCAGGCTATTTAAAGTCTTAAAGTGTGAAACAAAATTTCAGGACTCAAAATAACCTATTTGGGTCGTTACATGTAGCTCCTCTGAAATTATTTGGTGAGTTACCAAATCGTAGAGAGTAGGTGGCAAAAATATTGGCATCTACTAAGACCCGAGAACTTGGAAGTACATTTCTTAGAAGTTTGGATTGAAGGAAAACATCCTGGCGTGTCCCAAATTGGGTCCTATTTCCCTGTCTTACTTCTTCATGAAATTTTCACTTTCTTTCCTCGATTCTAGGTCTCTGGCCTAAGAATTGTTTTCCCCAAGCGTTGATTGAAATGTCTGTGTCATGACCCAAATCTCATTGGAATCGTGATGGCACCCAACATAACCCACTAGGCAAACCAACCAACATAAATACAACTCGAACTAAAGATCATCAAATAATTAATGAAATAAGAATGCCAGGATTAATAACTAGTAGTACAAGTCTTGAGCAACTATTTTTAGAATTACAAAGTTAATATGAAGAAAAATACATCATCCATTTGAATATACATCAATAGAAATACAAGATTCTTGGCTACGATGAAAAAATGGCAGTTGATAACTGGAATGCCGATGTGTCTTCAATTCTCACCCTCGTACAACCGTACCCATGTACTCAGTAAGTATCAAGACTAACCTCAACAAAGTAGTGGCGGGGCTTAGTCAACCTGTGTAGCTCATAAGCATGTATAATAACATAGAAATATCTATGAAACAAACAAGGAATAGCGGATGCAAATAATAAGGTGCACAATCAGAGAAAAGATTAATAAGCATGCTTTTCAAAATAATCAGATCAAAGCATATACAAATACACCAAATTCACATATAAAGGTGATTTACATCAAGTTGCTTTAACTAGAATCCTTCTATATGAATGTAGAGTGTCTATGCATTATAAAGATCCAATTTCTTATCAATTTCAAATTGTATTTTTGCGAATGCTCCAACATGAGTCTAAAAATATCTATACGTGATGAAGACTCAACATGTACATAAATTCGACACCCTCCAAATGTCAAACAATCCACTAATAAGTCCCATGCATATGAAAAATTCATGAATCTGCATATATCTATGATATACATGAACATTTCTACATGAGTCTAGAAAGTCAACACATACTCAAGACACAACCAGTATCCAGCACATCCCATGTGCCCCTACATGATATGCATATCACCTGCGCTTATAGGTCCCAATGTAGCATGGGTAATCACCTGACTCTGCAGGGACAGATCCATATCCAAGCCGCCAACATAGAAATTTGTCGTGCTATAATATATCAATATCGCAATAACTGTACGACTTAAACCATCATGACATAGAAATATCAATATCACAATAATCGCATGATATAAACCATCATGCCAAACAATATTAACTGCACGGACAAGGCACATGCCACAATCATCTCAATTGCACGGATAACTCACGTTCCATAATCTCGGGCCATATAAGAGAGTCATATATAGGGATGTATGGATATGAATAAGAGATAATCATGTATGATGGACATGGACAGAGAAATAACCATGCAGGAATGTATGCATATGTACAAGAGATGATCTCTATGTGTGATGTATGCATATGTGTAACGTATGACTACAGATCTAACATGTAATTCATCATACAAATAACCATCATATCCAAATAAAATATCAAAACCCTAGACATGATCTCTAATATGAATAAAGAAGCTCAAGTTGTAATATAAACAATTAAAGCATATCATAGTAGATCTCATGCACCAAAACAAAGCATAACTAAGTTAACAATCTACCCCCATAATATTACCTTGGTTCTTGCATATATGTTCATCCACATGTACATTACCCTAAACACATAGCATATAGCACATAAGTCGATTAGAAAATATTCCTTTGGTCGAGGTTAAGCAAGATACTTATCTTCTCTTGGCTAGTCTTCAACCCCAAATCATGCTTTTCCTATGTTCTTGAACTCCAATTGCATAATGAGCCGATCGGTAATTTTGAGTTCTAGCACTCTATTATGAGATTAGAGACTTAAAGTAGATTTAATTGATGTTTACGACTTGTGTGTGGTTGGTTTTGATTTCTGAGAGGTTTGGAGTGTTTTGGAACAATAATTCTCATTTTGGAACCTTTAAGTTGTTAGAGTTGACCAATATTTGACTTTTGAATAAACGACTCCGGATTGGTGATTTGACAATTGCATTATATTCGTATGATGATTTTTGACTTGTACGTATGTTTAGTTTTGGTCTCGGGTGATTTGAGGTCGTTCCAACAGTTTTACTTGAAAGTTAGAAATTTAAACATTAGAACTTTTGAAATTCTTGGTCTCATTCTTGATTCCTTGTTTTGATGTTATTTTTGGTGTTTTTAGCCTTAGATAAATTTCTTATTAAGTATATATACTTGTTGGGATGATTGGATGGAGTCTCGAGGGGTTTGGGTGAGTTTTGAGGTGGTTTTAGACCATCTTGTTCTTTTTCATAGTAGCTGATCCGCTGCTGTGTTGCACCACTTCACGAATGTGTAAGTAGTCTTGCATTCACGTAGTGTACTTTGGGGTAGTGAGATTTTTCCCTTCACGAATGCGAAGAGTGGGACGAAAATATAGAGCTTTAGGGTATTGGCCTTCACGAACGCGTGAGCAGTGTCGAGAACGCAAAGGCTGCAAGGGGGAACAACCATCTCGAACGCGAGTGTTGACGACCAATTTC
>MCJB01018539.1:59235-82170 GCA_002018475.1 Nicotiana obtusifolia | reverse complement strand
TTAAAATTAAAATTATTTACATTTATTAATAAAAATATACTAAAGTATTTTTAAATTAATAATACCTATTTTCTAAAAATATAAATAATATAATACGTATAATAGTAGTTAGTACTATTAATTCTGAAATTAATAGTAGTTTAGTATTAAATATTTATAAATTATATTACTCCTACTATTTTAATTAATTAAAAGAACTTTCATATTTTAAAGTATTGCAATTAATTTAATAACTTAGTCTCAAATTTGTAATTATTTTATCTCTATTACTTTAATTAGCCAAAATTAGTTTTCACAACTTGATAGACGAAGTATACAAATTAATTACATTAATTGACTAATAATATTTTTTTATAATTTTATTACATTTACTTTTAGATTAATTAAGTCTAATTAATTTAATTATAAAAAAGGATTAAAATCTACATTTTGCAATTGTTCAATTAAATTCAATGTGGCTACAAATTTTATTCCTTACCCAACTTATTTAGCCCAAATCACAGGCCCAAAGTGCCTTGACCAGGTCTGGAATCTAGCCCCTGTACCCAAGTTCGCGATCTATGCTACCCCTTCTGAGCCAATGACAATACACCACATCATCCCTTTCCAACACTCACAAAAGAAATACAAAATGATCAGGACCGTTGATCCAATTCATCAACAGTCCACAATAAATCCCCATTTTACTTTTACTTTTAGACTTATTCTGGACCTCATCTCAACCGTTGGATCACAAGGATCCAACGGCCACCATGTTTTTCATAATTAATTCTTTTATCCGTCCTAAACATAAAAATTTAGAGCCGTTGATCAAACAATCTAACGACTCATCTCTCTTCTCTCGCTTTTAACCTAAAGACGCCCATTAACCCTAATCATTTTCCCATAGACCCGCTGCTTTCCTTTCCTCTTTCTCTTTATTTTCTCTCAAATCCTCAACCTCCATCAATCTCAGACCTTGCACAAATTCGTACAAGGTCACCTAAATTGTCCCTTTTGTCCCTTTGAACTGTGAATCCTGCCGGTTTCCTTCCATTTTCATCATTCCAATTTAAATCATGAACCCCAAAAACCCTAGAACTAAATATGCAACCTGGAACACCATCGTCCTTTCTCCATTTTGTTCAAGCAAAGTATGCATGGCCATGTCTTCAACCTCATTATCATTATTCGTTGTTCAGAGGTCAAACATAGTGACCTCTGGACATAGGGCTTTGACCGATTAACCTTCAGTCTCCTCAACGGTCAACTCCGTTATTGTGCTAAGATAAACTCTACACTAGTTTCCCCGTATAATCTTCTGATTTTCCCCCTTCTTGCTATCATCATCCATCAATCATCGTTCTCCACTATCCATTGAACTCAAAAAAAAAAATACTAGTAACTTGAATGCCACAATAAATAGGCTTTGAATATTCTCACCTAATAGAACTAAGATCACCGAAATACACTAAAAGAAAAAAAAGAGCATTAAAGTTCAAACCTTTCTACTAAGTTTAAGTGTCTAGCAGCACTTGTCTAATTTCTCTTTTTTCCTTGCGAGTTCAACCATTGTGAATTCATAGTTGTGAGTTTGGGGTTCTTAAATTGCTTTTAGCATTCTTTACTTAGTTTGCTTCTCCACAGAAGGTCAGTGTACACTACCCCCCTCTCTTTAATTTCTAAACTAGTTATATAGTTCTATGTTTATGCTGTTTACATGATAATCACCTGTTTGTTCATGATAATATGTGGCTTTCACTATGTATTGCTATTCATGTCATTAGTGATATATCCTGATAGTTATACTATGCTACTTAATATGTGAAGGTTATCGAATTTAATTCTCATGACTTAGTTAGTTAAGATGTTTCTGCACTTTTGCTATTCTCATGAATAAATCTTGTTAAGCCTTCATGATTAGTTGAAATAAACCTTGTGTTCATGTGTTATGTATGACCTACCTTTGTCAGTTAAAATAATAGTCATATATATACTACCATGTTAGCTTAGTCAATTGAGTCATGTTCTTAAACTTCTCCTAATGTCCTGTTAAGACTTCACATATGTTGCACTGTGCTAACTTGGTCCTTATGTCTGTGACATTACGCTGCATTATTTGAATTCAACAAAATAATTTTCACCACTGTACATATTATTATGTTTATCTATTTGACTTCAATTGATAGCTTGTTATGATACTGTGCTAAAATGATCCATGTGTGTTTATTATGATGGTTTAAAATAAGAATTACATGATAAACCTTGTTGGTCTGCTTACATATCTGGATGTAATTTGTTTGGACTAGCCCTGTAATGAATGTTACTATTTATAATCTCATGACTGTCAGAACTCTGTGATAGTAACTGCATGAAACCTGTATTTTAATTAATTAAAATAACTTTCATATCTAGGGTTCGGGGAAGAGGCGGAGGCAGAGGCAGAGGTAGAGGCCAAGGAGGAGCATATGCTACAACTAGAGCACCTTTCAGAGTAGCAGATGAGGAGCCACCAGTAGCTACAGCTGGGGAGCAAGCACTTCAGTCGCCTGTTGCTACCCCTGGACTTCAGGAGACTTTACCGTGGTTCTTGAGCATGTTTTGTACATTAGCTCAGGCGGGGTTGATTCCTATCGCACTAGCTACTTCACAGGTTGGGGAGGTGCGCAGACTCCCACCACCAGTACTTTAGAGCAGCGGGCTCATGTTGATCAGGTTGCGAGTGTTATGCCGATACAGCCCGTTATCATGGTTCAACCTAAGGTCTAGCCAGAGGCATCACAAGAGGAGCAGAGGAGACTTGAGAGGTTCAAGAAATATGATCCTCCTAAAATTAGTGGAGCAGTTACTGAGGATGCACAAGGTTTTCTAGACAAGTACAACCGTATTCGTCGTACCGTGGACATTGTGGAGGTGAGTGGAGTTGCCTTTACTACATTTTAGCTGTCGGGGGGTAGCATATAGGTGGTGAAAGTCATGTGAGGAGGGTAGGCCAGCTAATGCAGTGCCACTCACTTGGACTCAGTTTTCGGATATATTTTTGAGGGAGTTCATCCGAGAGACCTTCAAGGGTGCGTGGCATACCGAGTTTGAGCTGTTGCAATAGGGGACTATGATCATGTCTGAGTACACAATGAGATTCAGTGAGTTATCTTTTCCCACACCTGCTTTGCTTTCTACTATTAAAGAGAGAGTCCGCAGATTTATCGAGGGGCTCATTTATGGGGTTAAACTTGCGATGGCATGGAGCTGGAGACTGATACTTTATTTCATCAGGTGGTAGAGATTGCAAGGAGGATTGAGCGCTTTTGCGGTATAGAGAGAGATGACAGGGAGGCTAAGAAGCCTTATGGACGGGGAGGATCTACTGATACCTATTTTGGAGGCAGGGCGTGTCATTGTAGAGGTTTTGTGGGTTAGCAAATTTAGTCTGCACTCTAGTTTTCACGTGGTGCTTTAGATATCTACGGGTCCCAGGTAGCTTCCACAGCCATGTGGTGAGGGATTGTCACAGACTTCTGGTGGGTGTACCACAGCAGGGTGCTCAGGCTATGGGTTCCGCTCTAGTTGCTACTATACCTACACAGCCAGCTAGATATGGGGGATAGGCGGGTAAAGAGCGTCTTAGAGGGGGAGGCCTTGCCCATTGTTATACAATTTTTGGTAGGACTGAGGCTGCTGCACTAGATGATTTCATCAAAGGTATGGTTTAGGTTTTTCATAGAGATGCATTAGTATCATTTAGATTCGGTTCCATTTATTGGTAAGATTCATCCTACCTTTCTTCATATATAGTTCTGTTTCGTGATTCTTACACTCCTTTTATGTGTCTATATCAGTTGGGGGATTCTATTGTGATAGCCCATGTCTATCATTCTGGTTTGGTCGCTATTGAGGGTTATGAGGCCGGGGTGGACTTTCTACACTTAATACTATAGGTTTGATGTGATTTCTGGATGGTTTGGTCACAACTTGTGATTTGGGTGCTCTACAGGTGTGAGAATTTTGTTACGTGTTATGGTTTTGTTCAACGAGATTGAGTTAGTGGAAGGTTTTTAGTTCTTGGGATGTTTATTTTAGTTGTGATTCCGAGTGAAGGATGGGAACCTTGTGTTCTTTCTGGATAGTGTGTTTGTACCGGGCTATGTGCCGCGGTGGGGTTATGTTAGGGTAAGATTCGTTGTGGTTGTTGTGTGTGTCTTGCTTCTTTCTTGTGGAATAGATCCGTAGTATGGTACCGATAGGGAGTTGTACCTGTTGGACTTATTGATAGTTCTCTCACGTGTTTCTCTTTCCATATTCAGTGATATTGAGGTTTGGATTGTGATGTATGTGCCAAGGTGGCCTTGGGTGTGGCTTGTTAGTCGGGTGAGTAGTTATGAGTTTCACACGTTTCTTACATGATTAGCAATTTTGTTAAGTTTTGGAACAAGGTTCTAGTCATTATTAGGCTATTTACCAGTATTGGGTTTTGTAACGGGCATCTATTGCGGTCTGAGTGGTTGCTACGGACATTTGGGGAATTTTGTCTATATTTTGGAAAAATGAAAATTTGAGATTAGAGAGTCTAATTGGACTCAGATTTGAAAACAAAAAACATATATGGACCCATGGGGTTATGGGTAGTCGAGATCTACTCTTGGACTCGATTTTGACGGGACGAGCTCGGGGTTGACTTTTGTTGACATTTGAGGAATTTTGTAAAGATCTTTACTTTATTTATTGGAATTGGTTTCTCTTGCATTATTTGATGTTATTTAGTCAATTTTGGTTAGATTTGAGCCGAGCGGAGGTGAATTTTAGAGGAAAAGTATTTTTAGAGTATTGATTGAGGGTTTTGAGCTAAGTATCTTGCCTAATTTTGTGTGGGAGAACTACCCGGTAGAGTTTGGTTTAGTTCCATTATTTGAATTACGTGAAAGACGTGTACATGAGGTAACGAGTGTGTGCACCACCTTATATGAGGAAATTGACCGGTTTAGAGTCTTAGGTTTCTTATATGCATTTTATTGAAGTTGTCGTATCATACTATATCTTTTATTGTGAAGGTCACTCTTATATGCTTTAATTGAAGTTGTCATTATATGTTACCTCTTTCATTGTGAGTTATTCTTATTTGATGTCGTTGTTACATGTTATCTCTTTCATCGTGGAATTTATTCTTCCGTTTCATTGTGTTGTTGTAATTCTTATGTTGATTTACTTTACGTAGTCTTTTGCTATTGTTGTTGTTTTGGTGCTCATTGTTGTTGAGTGGTGGGCTAATTGTTGTGGTATTGGTATTGTTGTTATGGCAGTGTTGTGGCATATGGGCACGTGTGATGCGAGTTGTTATGTTGTTTGTTGTGTTTTTGGTACATGTGGGTGTGTTGAGAGGATTACTAGGGTGTTTGCACGAGATTCTATCGTGATATTGTTATTATTGATATTGCACATGCGAGCTATATACATATGATGGGTTTGCGCATGTGGCTGACAAAGTGGATAATTATTGATGCGTGTGTGGCGAGACAAGGTGGGAATTTACTGTACTATTGTGCACAAGGCGAGACAAGGGGGGCTATGTCAGGAATGATATGTGATGGCCTAAGGGTATACTATTGATGATATTCGTTTAATGGTCTAATGTTCCTTGTGTGTGTAATTCATATTACGTGACTTGTGGTGTTGTTTTCACTATGCTACTCGATGTCTCCGATAATTCTTGCTCACTAGGGCTGAGATAGTACACTTGTTCATGCATACACCGTAATAGGTCATTTACACTAGTTCAAGAGTATGAAACTTGATATTCTTTGATCATGCATATGTATTCTTGTATATCTGCTTTCTCTACGATATGGTTGGGCAGTTAGCATGTGACTATGCCCGACGGATTGGGATATTGAGCCTGTATTCATGCTGGACAAATTGTGATATTGTCTTGTGACCACGTCGGGCGAACTATGATACTGAGCCTGAGACCATGCAGGGGCAGATTGTGATATCAGCACGTGAGTTGTCCGTGCGGTTGTGATTGATAATGTGGGCACGACGTGCCATGTGTACATGATTCATGAATTGGGACTCGTGATCTGTGATTATGAGGTGTGGTATCTCGGGGTGATTCTTGTAGTAAATCGGGTGTTAGAACATCTTTATTGTTTGGTTTTCATTTGTTTTCCTTAATTGGTTTAACTGGTACTTTAACTGTGTTCTGATTATATTGCTACGTTATCACTTGGTTACTCCTTGTTGCCATTTGTTGCTTTTACCTTCCATTGCTAGCTTTAAATTGTTATTCTTTCCATGTATAACTTTGTATTGATATACATTTTGTTGTTAGCTTTATATTAATACTTTGCACAGGTTAAAATGTCTAGTAGGTGCCTTGACTTATACCTCGTCACTACTCTATGGAGGCTAGTCTCGATACTTATTGGATACCAATTGTGGCATACTCAATACTACTCTTCTGCATGTTTTTGTGCATATACAGGTACCTCAGAGCGTGCCGGATGTTAGTTCGCTGTTGTGTTGTGCTGCAGAGACTTCAAGGTATACCTGCCATTTGTGTTCGCAGGCCTCGGAGTCACCTTCTGTTGCCTTTCATTGTTACTATTTATTTTCATTCCAGAATAATATTGTATTTAGCGATTTCCATTGGACTCAGTAGAGGATATGATTCTGTATTATCGGCTTTGGAAAATGTATAACTATTGATCTTTTTTAGCTATGTATATCATTACTGGTTTTTATTTCATGGTTGAATAGTTTAAATATGTTAATAACTCAGCACGTATTAGGCTTATCTAATCCTAGGGATTAGGTGCCGTCACGATCCTTAAGGTGGGATTTTTGGTCGTGTCATTGTTTCTGCTCAACAAAATGTTTTTCATCACTGTTCATACTCTCATGTTGGTCTATTTGACTCCAATTGATAGATTGTTATGATATTGTGATATGATGATCCATGTGTGTTTATTATGATGGTTTAAAACAAATGAATTACATGATAAACCTTTTTGGTCTGCTTACATATCTGGATGTAATTTGTTGGACTGGCTTGTAATGAATGTTACTATTTACCATCCCATGACTGTCTGAACTCTGTGATAGTAACCGTATGAAACCTTTATTATTGATTGAATATTGACTGCTGTACTTGTGCCAATATCTGTCATGTTGTTCCTGCTAGTCAAAATATACCCATGAACATTTATATGGCCTTAGCTTCAGAAATCTCTATGCTTGAGTCACCGCAAAAATCTGCAAAAACTTTACACCCGTAGCAATGTGCACTCTTGATCTTCTTATGATGTTATGTTGCATTTGCTTAGCTCAAATGAACTGATTCTCATTTAGTGACCTGTTCATGTTCCTCATGTTGATCTGCTTTGCCTGGATAACTCTAGCTGGTAGACTGGATCATGATACTAGGTTATTCTTATTCATGAGTGCCTATCATGGCAACCTGTATATAAAAATCATGAATTTGAACCTTGTTGGCATATCTTGCCAGTAAACTTGTCCACATATATGATGGTTGGCTCTAATATCGTATTTTAGTAGCTTATTGCACAAGAATTTACTGCACTTTACCTGTGTTTGAGCGTTAATTGATAGTGTTTCGCACTTATTATCTGTTGTATTCCTTGTAGGCGTGATTCCGAGCTATGTAGATATTATGGAACTAATGGGAGCTTTGAAGTCTGAGTAAAAGCCCAAAGGATTAAGTAGGGATCGTGTTCGGGGGTTGAGGACCAAGTCTGGACGTCACAAATCAAGCAAATATCTAGGGAGTGGTGCGCAGCGACTGCACAAATCCTGTTGCCTATCAATTGTTGAGCTCTCTGGATTTCCCCACTTATGCCCCGCATGGCGTGTCGCCCCATGCAGCGCGCCTGTGCAATTTTTATAGAGTAAAAATCCTATTTCGGCTAGAAAAGGGTGGTTTCATCTGGGCCCGACCCTAATTTATAAATACATGGAAAATTGTTATTTTCTAGACTTTTGACATATTTTGGACCTAAAGATACTAAGGAGGAGTTGGGAGAACACAAGCACAAGGGTTTCATCATTCCTTCCTCACTCAAAACCCAAATTTGGATTGAATTTATGTTTTCCTATACTTTAATTTTATCTATGATGAATTACGCCATGTCTATGGAGTAATTCTCTTTAGGGTTTGATGGATTTGGTGTATTGAGGATTGTTGTTGATTATAACTCTAGTTTTTTATGTATTGAAGCGCTTTTTGGATGATCTAATTGTTTCATCTATTGTCACTTGTTGATATAATCGAGAGAGGCATAACTTGTGATATCTTTGCATTATATTGTTGGTTGAGTTCATAGATTCTTCTAAGTAATCAAAAGTGGCTAGTTGAGGCATAACTAAAGGCCAATCCATTACGCATTCTTGCATATCTTCACGCGCTTAAATTGGTTCATCATGTGAGGTTAAGACTTGATTGAGAGAGGAGTTTTTGCTGAACGTTTGAAATGATAATTGAGTGAATTCAAGAGACTCAATTAAACACTAACAGTGAATTATCTGGAGTTAGATCCCGAACAATTATCTTGCATCTATCCTATCAAAACCCTATCTTCTCCAACTGATAACCTTCTTTGCTTGTTCCTTGTTTCAATTGCCATTAGTCAATAGCTTTAGATTTTTAATTTTAGTTAGACATCTTATAAATCTCAACTGTTGATCATCTTGGATAGCAACTAAGCTAGAAACTACGAGAATACTGCTTAAATCCAATCCTTTGTGGATACAATACTTTACTATACTATATTTGATTAGCGAGCAGAAGTGTGTGTTTTGTGCTCGTCAAATTTTGGCCGTTGCCGAGGAGTGAGAATCAATAGTGTTTTAAATAGTTTGTAGTGTTAATTCAAGAAATTTTGTTTCTTTTTATTTCCATTTTCTCGTTTTACGTTTGGTGTTCTTTGATTGTGCGCAGGTCACACGTTAAGATTTGTGCATGACTCGAGGTTCTACAAAAAGAAGTGCTACTGTACAAGCAAAAGATAGAAAAACAACTGCAACAGCTGAGGAAGGAAAGAACTCTCACCGAGACGTTAGAAAAGGTTTTGGCAGTCCTAAACCAAAGAAATTATGGCTAAAATAAGTGATGATAATGTAGATTTGGCTGCAAGAGAGGCAGCTCAACAATGAGAAAAAGCTGCACGAGATGCTGAGGAAGCGGCTATTAGAGAAGCACAGATTATCTATGAAAATGAGAGGGGTTGGATAATTGCTCAAAATCAACCCTTGGCTGTAGACCAGTTTGGAAGTATAGCTCCTACGCCTGGGCGATTATGCTAGACCGGTCTATAATCAAGGCTTATCAAGTGTTAGACCACCTCCAATTGCAGTTAACAATTTCGAGTTGAAGCAAGGGTTGCTTCAAACCCTTCAGAATTGCTGTGTCTTCAGAGCGATGATGAACGAAGATCCAAATACACATCTAATGGACTTCGAGGAGATTATGAACAACTTTCAATACAATGGTGTGTCACAAGATGCACTATAATTAAAGGTATTCCCCTTCACACTCAAAGATGATGCAAAACAGTGGCTTCCAAGCTTGCCCACGGGATCGATTAGAACATGGGAGGAGATGACCAGAAAATTCCTTGATAAATATTTTTCATCAGCTAAGACGGGTAAATTTATAAGAGAAACCCATAACTTCTTCGAGAAAGAGACCGAGACTATTTTTGAAGCATTGGAGAGGTTTAAGGAGATTGTTAGAAAGTGTCAACATAGTGGAATTGAACTCTAGATACAACTCCAGGACTTTTGTGATGGATTGACACCGGCCTCACATAGAACATTGAGCAATGCAGCCAGAGGCCCTTTGATGAAGAAGACTCCATAGAAGATACTTACAATTCTTGATGAGTTTTCAGAAGATGCAAATCAGTGGCCCTTTGGGAGTGCTGAAAGAAGAAGATAAACTGGTGTTCACCAAGTTGATGCTAATACATCTGTGCAGGTACATCTTAATGCTATGGCTAAGGAAATATAAAATCCAACCTTGGCTACAATACAAAGTGAGCTTCATGCGTCGTGTGATATATGTGGAAGAGGACACCCTACTCATGAGTGTCAAGCCTCAACTGAGGAAGGGAATGTTGTTGGAAAATATTAATTTAATGCAATGGGTTGGAAGCACCCCTGTTTTTCATGGAGTACACCTGGGGTTATTGCTAATTCATGGCAACAAAAGCACCCCAGATTTCAGGGACAAGGAGCTCCTAGATTTATGAATCAGCCGAGGCAGCAGTTTCAGCCTCAACAACCCAATCAGCCTGGTCTAAAAGATCTCATAAAGGCCTTCACTTTGAAAACTGATGAAAGATTTGAGGTACAAGGGGCAACAATTAAAAATTTAGAGAAACAAGTTGGACAAATTGCAAAAATATTATCAAAGAGGGTTTTAGGAACTCTCCCTGATGATACTAAAAGAACTCCCAAAGAAACGGTGAATACTATAACCTTGAGAAACGGGCAAGAGTTGAAAGAACCCACCCCGATCCAAAAAGATGTAATACTTGAAAAGAAAGTGGGGAGCAGCTGAAAAGTGATGATGACGAGAAGAATAAAGGCTCGACGAAAGCGGAGAAAAAGAAGAAGGAAGAAAAATAAGAAGATACGAACATGAAGAGAGCAAGCATATGTCGGCGCTACCTTTCCCTCAAAAGCTATATGGAGAAAAGATGGACAAACAGTTTGAGAGATTTCTGGATATGCTAAAACAGGTTCATGTAAACTTGCCATTCGCAGAAGTGCTCTCACAAATGCCTTCTTATGCTAAATTTTTGAAAGAGATCCTTACAAAGAGGAGGAATATAGAGGAGAATTCAGTGGTTAAGCTCACAGAGCATTGCAGTGCGATATTGCAAAATAAACTCCCACAAAAGTGTGGAGATCTATGGAGTTTTACTATACCTTGCTCTTTAGGAACTATTAAGTTTGATAAGTCTTTATGTGATTCTGGTGCCTCAATTAACTTAATGCCTCTATCTATTTACACGAAACTAGAGAACGAGATCGGAGAGATAAGGTCTCCACCAATATCATTGCAGCTGGCAGACCAAACGACGTTAACCCAAGGGGATAGTGGAAGATGTGTTAGTTGGGGTGGATAAGTTCGTATTCCCTGTGAGTTTTATTGTGGTGAATATGGAGGAAAACAAGGAGGTTCCCCTCATCCTAGGAAGACCATTCTTAGCGATGGGCAGAGCGATATTGAATATACATGAGAGAAAACGCGTTCTTAGAGTGGGTGAGGAGACTGTAACTTTCAAGATGGATGTAGAAAAAGGGGTGCAAAAAGGAAAACCAGCTGCAAGTGTTGAGTGGAAAGTGAAGCGCTCGAAAGAGAAGGCTGCAGTGAGCGAGAAAGATAAGTTTGGGGTGTACCCCAAAAAGGTTGAGAAGAATCTGTCTGCATGGACGTGTGCATTAGTTCGGTCTAATTTGACTTAGACCGCGACTAGATGTTCAGGGAAGTTTCCTTTACTTTATGCTTTTTAATTGTGTATCATGGCGACATGCCACAACTTAAAGTGTGGGGTGAGGGATATGTTGTATGTATGCATGTATTAGTTTTAGTTTTTTTTTTGTTTTGTTAGTTTTAGTAGTTAGAGATAGAGAAAAGAATTGAAAAAAATCATATAAATTTTAAAACTTTTGATTTTTCTGACGATGGATATCTTCGACAGGTTTCTTGAGGGATTAAAGTTGAAAGTAAAAGACAAAGAAAAAGATATTCTATTGTAAGGTAATGTAATAATTCCCCACTGGTTTTTCTTTGGGCCGCGGTTTTGTTACAAGGGTTTTGTTTGAACGGGGTGTAGTTAATTTTTATTTTTTTTCTTAGGAGTAGAAAACCTTGTGCTGTGGTTTGAATTGAAGGCAATATCTCTTAACTTTATTACGCCTTGATAATAGTAAGATCTTTAGTTGTGACGCTTAGGTTCAATTTTTGACTCTTGTATGAGTACCTTAAATTGTATAATCTTAACTTTTCTTAACTGCTTTGACTAGAGTGTCTTGATAGTATGATCTTGATTGAGTTATGTGCCATGTGTGTGTGAAGTCTTGTGGTATTATGTGTATTGAGTTTGATTTCTAGAACTTGCCCCGTGTGTTTGCAAAGCGAAATAGTAGTTTTATTCAATCTTGGAAGTGATATAGGTATTTCTTTGTTGAGTAAGATATGTGCTATTACCCACCTAGTTGTTATATATCTTTGCTAACTTCTTTGAGCCTATAATCATGTTTATTTGTCAACCAAATTACAAGCCTTACCCATTTGTTTGAATTGACCATCTATTTGAACCTTTTTACCTCTCGTGAGAACTTGAATATGTTATAAACTCTGTAAAAGTTGAAGTGTGAGGTAGTTGGTTTAGCTTTTGTGTGGAACTATTGTACTAAGGAGAAAGGTGCACTGTTTTGACAAAGTAAGAGCCACTTGAATTGAAAAAGAAAGGAAAACAATAATTGTGTGATTGTGAAAAATATTCCTTGATAATGGTACTTGATGTATTTGTGCTTAAGGAAGTAAGGAGTTAATGTATATTGATGTAAAAGTGGAATTATATTTTGACATAAGTGTGGGGTTTTGAAAGGTTAAGTGTATGTATGAAAGTGCTTAGGAAGGTGTAGTCACTTTTAAATCTAAATGTATCTTGCCGATTGCGCAACCTACATTACAACCAAATTTAAGTCCTACTTGATCTTTGAATGAATGAGCTCAATTAGTAGAGTGGTACACTACGGGCAAGCCTATGGTACGTCTTTTGTGCATATGAATGTTACTTCTGAGAGTGAGTGAATTCTTTCTATCTTGAGTTCCTAATTGTTCCTTATTATTGTGTGACGACATTTGATTCAAGAAGGAAATGTAATGACGTTGACCTCTGTGTTAGAGTAAGTGAGCGGGTTGTGAAAAATGTGTGGTGCTTTTGAGTCAAAGTTTGAGGCTAGAATGTTACGGTATTGTACTTAATCTGTTTTAAATATTCTTGGTATGATGAGTTATGGGAGGTGTTGAAAAGGGTCGTGTCTATATGAAGTGTTGTTTGATTGCTCGTGGACGAGCAATGGTTTAAGTTTGGGGTGTTGATAGTAGGCTATAATCTCGTGTTTTAGTCCCTTATTGCACTCTAATTCACTGCACTTTACTTGTGTTTGACCGTTAATTGATAGTGTTTTGCACTTATTGTGTGGTTTATGCCTTGTAGGAGTGATTCCGAGCTATGTATATGTTATGGAGCTAATTGGAGATATTTGGAGCATTGAAGTGTGATAAAAGTCCAAAGGATTAAGCCGGGATCATGTTCGCGGGTCGAGGACAAAATCTGGACGTCAAAAATCAAGAAAAATCTATACTCTGAGAAAACTCCACAACTGCCGCACATGGTGCTCCGCGGCTGCCCATATCATGCTATTTGTCAATTGTTGAGCTCTCTGGATTTCCCCACTAATTCCCCACATGGCGCGTTGCCCCATGCGGCACGCCCGTGCAATTTTTACAGAGTGAAAATCCTATTTCGGCTAGGAAAGGGTAGTTTCGTCTTGGCCCAACCCTACTTTGTATAAATGCATGGAAAAACGTTATATTATGAACTTTTGACATAGTTTGGACCTAAGGAGGCAAGGGTTTCTTCATTCATTCCTCACTCAAGACCCGAGTTTGGATTGAATTTATGTTTTTCTAAAATTTAATTTTATGTGATGAATTACTCTCCATGTCTATGGAGTAATTCTCTTTAAGGTTTGATGAATTTGGTGTAGTGATGCTTGCTGTGGATTATAACTATAGCTTTTATGTATTGAAGCGTTTTTTGGATGATTTAATTGTTGCATCTATAGTCACTTGTTCATGTAACCGAGAGAGGCATACCTTGTGATATATTTGCATTATATTGTTGGTTGAGTTCATAGATTCTTCTATGTAATCGAAAGTGGCTAGTTGAATCATTGATTAAACCTAGTTAGGTTAATAATCGAAAGAGGTTTTCCTAAAGACTAATCCATTATGCATTCTTGCATATCCTCACGTGCTTAAATTGGTTCATCTAGTGAGGTTAAAACTTGATCGAGAGAGGAGTTTTTGCTGAACATTTGAACAAATAATTGAGTGAATTCGAGAGACTCACTTGAACACTAGAAGTGAATTATCTAGAGTTAGATCCCAAACAATTATCTTGCACCTATCCTATCAAAACCCTATCTTCTCTCATTGATAACCTTCTTTGCATGTTCTTTGTTTCGATTGTCATTACTTAATACCGTTGGATCTTAGTTAATTTTAGTTAGACATCTTTTAAATCTCAACTGTTGATCATCTTGGCTAACAACCAAGCTACAAAATACGAGAATACTATTTAAATTCAATCCCTGTGGATATCATACTTTACTAAACTATATTTGATTAGTGAGCAGAATTTAAGTGTGTGTTTTATGCTCGTCAAATTTTGGCGCTGTTGCCGGGGATTGACAATCAATAGTGTTTGAAATAGTTTGTAGTGCTAATTTAGGAAATTTTGTTTCTTTTTATTTCTATTTTCTCGATTTACATTTGGTGTTCTTTGACTATGCGCAGGTCACAAGTTAAGATTGGTGCATGAGTCGAGCTTCTGCGAAAGAAGTGCAACCATAATAGCCAAACATAGAAAACAATTGCAATGGCTGAGGAAGGAAAGAACTCTCATCAAGACGTTAGAAAAGGTTTGGCAGTCCTCAACCAAAGAAACTATGGCTGGAAACGGTGATGATAATGTATATTTGGCTGCAAAAAGGCAGCCCAACAACGTGAAAAAGCTGCACGGGATGCTGAGGAAGCGGCTATTAGAGAAGCAAAGATCATTTATGAAGAAGAGAGGGGTCAGAGAAAGCTCAAAATCAACCCTTGGCTAAAGAGCAGTTCGGAAGTATAGCTCCCACACCTGGGAGATCACTGGGTAATTATGCTAGATCAGTCTACAATCAAGGCTTATCAAGTGTTAGACCACCTCCAATTGCAGCTAATAATTTCGAATTGAAGCAAGGGTTGCTTCAAACCCTTCAGAATTGTTGTGTGTTTAGAGGGAAGATGAATTGTTGTGTCTTGCCCATGGGATCGATTAGAACATGAGAGGAGATGACAAGAAAATTCCTTGATAAATATTTCTCATCAGCTAAGACGGGCAAATTTAGAAGAGAAATCCATGACTTCTTCTAGAAAGAGATCGAGACTGTATTTGAAGCATGGGAGAGGTTTAAGAAGATAGTTAGAAAGTGTCAACATAGTGGAATTGAACTCTGGATGCAACTCCAGGACTTTTGGGATGGATTGACACCGGCCTCACGTAAAACATTGAGCAATGCAGCCGGAGGCCCTTTGATGAAGAAGTCTCTAGAGGAGATAGTTACAATTCTTGATGAGTTATCTGAAGATGCAAATCGTTGGCCCTCTAAGAGTGCTAAAAGAATAAGATCAATTGGTGTTCACCAAGTTGATGCTAATACATATGTGTAGGTACAACTTGATGCTATGGCTAAAGAAATATGAAAGCTAACCTTGGCTACAATACAAAGTGAGCCTCATGCAGCGTGTGATATATGTGTAAGAGGACACCCTACTCATGAGTGTCAAGCCTCAACTGAGGAAGTTAATGTTGTGGGAATTTATAATTTTAATGCAATAGGTCAGAAGCACCCCGAATTTTCATGGAGTTCACCTGGGGGTACCGCTAATGCATGGCAACAAAACAACCCCAGATTTCAGGGACAAGGAGCTCTTGCTTTTATGAGTCACCTATGGTAGCAGTTTCAGTCCAACAACCCCATCAACATGGTCTAGAAGATCTCATGAAGGCCTTCACTTAATCTGTTTTAAATATTCTTGGTATGATAATAAGAGGTGTTGAAAAAAGTCGTGTCTATATGAAGTGTAGTTTGATTGCTCGAGAACGAGCAATGGTTTAAGTGTGGGGTGTTGATGGTAGGCTATAATCTCATGTTTTAGTCGCTTGTTGCACTCTAATTCACTGCACTTTACTTGTGTTTGAGCGTTAATTAGTAGTGTTTTGCACTTATTGTGTGTTTTATGCCTTGTACGAGTGATTTCGAGCTATGTAGATGTTATCGAGGTAATATGAGCTATTTGGAGTTTTGAACTCTGAATAAAAGCCCAAAGGATTAAACCTGGATCGTGTTCGAGGGTCGAGGACCAAGTGTGGATTTCAAAAATGTCCAAATTCTGCTGCCTGTCAATTGTTGAGCTCTCCAGATTTCCCCACTAATGCCCCGCATGGCACGTCGCCCCATGCGGCGCGCCTGTGAACTTTTTACAGAGTGAAAATCCTATTTTGGCTAGGAAAGGTGGTTTCGTCTGGGCCCGACCCTACTTTGTATAAATACATGGAAAAATATTATTTTCTAGACTTTTGACATATTTTGGACCCTAAGGAGGCTAAGGGGGAGTTGGGAGATCAGAAGCACAAGGATTTCATCATTCCTTCCTCACTCAAGACTCGAGTGTGGATTTAATTTATGTTTTCCTATACTTTTATCCGTGATGAATTACTCCATGTCTATGGAGTAGTTCTTTTTAGGGTTTGATGGATTTGGTGTATTGATGATTGTTGTGGATTATAACTATTGTTTTATGTATTGAAGAGTTTTTTGGATGATTTAATTATTACATCTATAATCACTTGTTCATGTAATCGAAAGACGCATAACTTGTGATATCTTTGTATTATATTGTTGGTTGAGTTCATAGATAAATAATCGAAAGTGGCTAGTTGAATCATTGATTAAACCTAGTTAGGAGAATGTTCGAAAGAGGTTTTCCTAAAGACCAATCCGTTATGCATTCTTGCATATCTTCACGTGCCTAAATTTGGTTCATCTTGTGAGGTTAAGACTTAATCGAGAGAGGATTTTTTGCTGAACGTTTGAACTAATAATTGAGTGAATTTGAGCGACTCACTTGAAAATTTGAAGTGAATTATCTAGACTCAAAGCCAATTATCTTGCACCTATACTTTCAAATCCCTATCTTCTCCTATTGATAACCTTCTGTGCTTGTTCCTTGTTTCGATTGTCATAAGTCAACAGCTTTAGATTCTTAGTTAATTTTAGTTAGACATCTTATAAATGTCTAACTGTTGATCATCTTGAATTGCAACCAAGCTAGAAACTACGAGGATATTGTTTAAATTCAATTCCTGTGGATATGATATTTGATTAGCGAGCCGAATATAAGAGTGTGTTTTGCGCTCGCCAGTATTCAAAAATGATAACTTGTTGTGATCTGTTTGCCTTACTCTTACAACTTAAATTGAATGTCATTATTTGCTATCTCATGTCTGTTGGCATCACTATCTGTGCAAATACTTACTCATGAATATGAGTTTTATGTGGTAACTTGAAAACCTGAGTGGCTACAACTAAATATCATGCCATCAGGTTTAAACAAAACTAAAACTAACTTTCCTATGTACAATGATGTCTCTGCTGATTTAGTTGGTTGATATCCTCTTTGGGAAGTTTCAACAAAGTTGTTGGTACAAGTGTTTAGTGATGTAGGGTCTCAATTATGTATATACTTGTTCTAAACTGTTGTGAAATTGTAGATATGCCTGTTAACCTGCTCTAAGTTACTTGAACTTGTTCCAAAAGATCATGAATTGTTGAACCTTCAATATAATTAATGAAACTAATGCATAATGTCCTTCTCTACCACTCACTAATATTTAGATTACTTGATGAGGCATCTTTGAACTTGAAGTGGTTAGAAATAGGGCATTTCTACTTATAGCATGCAATCGGCCTTCTTTGTGTAACTTCTCTTTAAATGTGTTCTACTATTGATCCTTATAAGTATTCTGTGCACGGTGTGTTATTTGGAATCAACACTAAGCCCTTGGTTACAAAATGAATTTGAATGATCCATTTGTAGTAGCATGCCCTTATACGTTGTGTTTGACAAGAGTATTTCAGGTCCAATATTGTGTTAGGACCTTAGTTGTCTATGGATTGGTACTCCAGTAATGACTGCAAGACCCAATATGATTGTTTGATTGGTGTCTTCCTGTGTGGATGAATCTTCTATATTTGTTCTATTACATTGATTGATTTGTTGGGTTAATCTTTATTTGTGTCTAAACCTTTAAGGAAGAGTAGGAACCCAATGATTAGGGGGTATTTGGGAGCCTAGTTTTGCATTTGAGGTATCCCTCATTGGCACAAGCACTGCTCGAGGTTCGTGAGACCTTCGTGAACTCTGAAGTGATTTATAGAGGGACTTCATCCAATAATGTGGTTCACCCTAAGCCTTTCGTCACTGACTCCGATTAATCCTCATGGAATTATCAGAAATAAAGCTAATTTTACTGTATTACTTGATATAATTTCAATTCTTATTATACGAAATACACACTAATAATTTCCTTGTCCATTTTATGCATGTTCGAATGGGGCATGTTGAGTCCATTTGGAGATCAGGCCCAAGTTCAGGAGCTAAGATGTTTCCTCTTCACCTACTGAGTTCATTGTTGATCCCGCTAGGCCTGATTTGCTTACCATCTCAACTATTAAGAGTCTAGCTCTCCTTTATTTTAACTTAAATGATAGATTTTGATTGCTATTCTATGTATATATCTTTGTATCAAAATATTTTAATATATTGATTGTTTAGGAAACATAGGAACATTAAGATTTATTGGTAAAAGGGTGAATTAGACTATATCCTTCAATCACCTTAATGTTTTGAAAATTAATAGTTAAAGACTAATCCGTTTAATAGATGAACAACTTCATTTATGCTACCACTAACAGATTTCAGTGATTTTATGTTTTGGCAAACTCAAAAAGAAATAAAAACAAGTCCTCCTTGGAAAGTCGTCAAAAGAATCATGTATAATACAAGACTGTTTCAAAAGATAAAAGTAGTTATATACAAATAAGGTATATTCGTTTTCAACTAAGGCATATTTTTAGTAATCTTTTGCTTTACGAATTATAAAATCTCACAAACAACATGATCCTTTTAAAGGGAAATATACAGCATTTTTCAAAACAATAAATTTTAAAACAAGACTTAAAACATTTTTATAAATCTTACTTAGCAACTTTAACCAATAATCAACTAGAGTATAAAAATTTCTTACCCCAAACCTGGCCTAAGTTTAAGGAGCTATCACAGATAGATTTTAAGGGCTGCCTAACCTCTACCCCTTAGAATAACTAGAACCCTTACCTAAAATTTCATCGGTTAGCAGACTATTTTGATAATAATTTTCAGAAACTAATATGTAACTAATATATCTTAAATATTAGGTGGCAAATCTTTTATCAACTTCGGAAGAACCATTAGTTGTATTTTTTCGACCTGTGCAAAATAGGGTGCAACAGCGAGGGCTTCAGTGCGACGTGATAAACACAATTTCTGGCCTTTGCGAATGCGACGTGTGTGTAGAGAACGTGATGGACACTGAAACCATGGGTATTTAAATGCTTAAATTGGGATTTCACCTCATTTTTCACCATTTTGAGACCTAGACCACCGGAGGAGCCGATTGTTTGAGGGATTTTTACCCCAACTTCTGATTATATATCATGATTCCTCATAATTATCCCTAACCTAAGATTTTTAAATGTAAAAATTGAGTTTTGAGGTTTGAACTCAAGAGAGATAATTTTGAGGATTTGATCATAATTTCATGTCGAATCTTGAAACTAATTATATATTTGGATGGGGTTATGGGTCATCGAGATTTGATCTTGATTTCGGATTTAGCTCATGTGGTCCAAGTTAACTATTTGTTGACTTTTAGGGTTTTATGAAATATGAATCTTTATCGATATGGGATATCTCCTTTAGCATTCCTTAGATGATATTTGACTAGGTTTTGATCGTTTTGTGGAGTATTTCTAAGAAACATTGTATTGGGTTATTGAACATATTTCGGTATGAGGTAAGCATCTTGCCTAACTTTGGTTTGAGGTGAGTTTTCCTAATACATGACATTGTTTGCTACATGCGAGGGTGATTCATATGCGAGCTGACGAGCATATATGCATGTGCCAGGGTTATCCATGCTCAGGGTAGATTTTATTCTTTTTTATGCCTTGTTGAACTTTGTGATATTCTTAATTCATGTTTCATTTTCTTCTAAAATTGCATGAGTGCAATTGTTAATTCTAGAAATCATAACATCTTAAATGAGCGTGAAGGGCTATTCTAGAAATTATTGATCTAATTGATTTGACTGTAGTCATGCCTTATATCACAAATCACATATTTATCCCTATTATTCTTGTGCTACACGAGCTTGTTTATTCATATCAAAGATCATGATTGGGGTCTTGTGGAGATATTTGGCATGATGGATGTTTTTCATGTGGTTGATATAATATTAGCACAATGGGTATTTCCATGCGGTTTGATATGATATTGGCACATCGGTTGCCTCCATGCAGAGAGGATGAAGTTGGACTTTACGTTATATTTATTCATTTCTTAGATATATACATGCATCCTACCTTGATTGCCCCTACATGATTTCCTATCTGGTTTTGTTACTATCACCCCAGTATTTCCTACTTTGTTTATATCTGTGTTTCCTATCTTGTTTGTTACTATCACATATATGTTTCCTACTAAGTTTGTTATCGTTACATGTGTGCTTTTTATATTGTTTGCTAGTATTACATTAATGTTTCATATTTGGTTAACATATGTGTTTCTTATCATGATTGTTACTATCACATCAATATTTCCTACTTGGTTTACATGTATGTTTCCTATCGTATTTGTTAATATCACATTTACGTTTCCTACTTAGTTTATTGTCGTTACATCTATGCTTTCTATCTTGTTGGTTACTATCACATGTTTGTTTTCCTACTTAGTTTACATCTACATTTCCTACTTGGTTGTTTACTATCACAACTTCGTTTTCTACTTGGTTTGTTACCTTTTTAAGTCTATAATTTTTACTTGGTTTAATATTGTAATATATTTGCCTTTTACCTTGATTATTGATGTTATACTCGTGCCTTCTACCTTGTTTGTTATTGTTACATATATGCCTTCGACCTTGTTTGTTGTTGTTATATATATGCCTTCTGCATTGTTTGTTACCGTTATCTTATTAGATTGTTGGTTTGGTTGTTATTGTTTTTGTTTTTATATAGTGGGATCGGGTGCATGCTGCACGGTATTATAGTTAGATCGGGTGCACACCTGCACAATATGGCCATAGGATTGGGTTACCGCCACAACATTATTGTGATTTGTTGAATTGAGTTGTTTATATGTGACGTATAGTTATGCATTCTTTTATGCGACCTACATGCCCATTTTCGCATATGCTTTTCAAATATTTCCTTACATATGCATGATACTTGTTAAGGAACTGGTAAACACTTGAAATGTGTCAGATTGATGTAAAGAAAGAGTCTCCTTCATATCTTGATACCTTGTTAATGCAAGAGAATTTGTTAATTGTTAATTGGTAATTAACAAAATTTAATCCTATTCATATAAAGACACTCTACATTCATACAGAGGTAGCTGAGTTACTTCTACTGGGTGTATATCTTCTTCTGTATAAAACTTGGGCGTATTTATATCTTTTGACTTGGTTACCTAGATTAGCATGTTATTAACTCCTTTCATCTATGGGTACCTTATTGTTGATATTTTTGTTTTCTTCAGCTTGTTGCCTCGTAATTTCTTCTTTGCTATTTTCTATGCTTATACACTGCATCGGTATATTATGTGAGTATCTTTTGACTTAATGTAATGATCCAGTTACTTGCTTTGTGTATTTGGGCCCCATTCCCATATTTGGGGCTTCCTCAATTTGTATTTATTTTTATATGGCTTGTGGGGATGGTTAGTTTGGTATCAGGAAGGTTTTGGACGGAATTAAAACACTTCGTTCCATGATTGGAAGCTTAAGTTATAAGAGTTGACCAAGGTTTGACTTTTGTGTAATCGGCCTCGAATTGGCGATTTTATGATTCTAATAGGTTCATATGGTAATTTTGGACTTAAGCGTATGACCGGATTTGGAGTTCCATAGGTTGATATGTCTCTAAAATTGGAAAGTTGGAAGCTTGAAGGTTTGGATAGTTCATACATTTGACCGAGAGTTGACTTTGAGGCTAGTAGGGTTGGATTATTATTTCAAAAGTTGAAATAGGTTCGTTAGGTCATTTGGAACTTGTGTGCAAAATTGGGGTTATTTCGAGTTGGTTAGACATGGTTCGGCATGAGTTTTGAATGTTTGAAAGTTTATTAGTTTATTAAGCTTGAATTGAGGTGAGTTTGTAGTTTTGATGTTACTATGTGTGTTGAGACCTCGAGTACATACATTTTATGTTTTGGGATTGGTTGGTATGATTGGCTGGGGTCCCGAGGGGTTCGGGCGAGTTTCGAATTGGTTTTAGATCAATTTGAGGTTGGACTGGTAGTTCATGTCTAGTGTTTTCGCACCTGCGAGGTTTGATCCGCAAGTACGAGTCCGCAGATGTGAACAAGGGGTCGCATATGCGAAGGATGGAAGAAAGCAGTAGTGTCCACAGGTGCAGAGCATTAGGCGTAGGTGCTACTGCAAAGGTGCGCTGCTATGTCCGCAGAAGAGGAACCTTGCTCATAGAAGCGGAAGGTCAACTTTTTAATGAAGCTCATGGAAGCGAGCCTTTTGTCACAAAAGCGAGCTCATATATGTGAGCTTGAGTTCGCAGAAGCAAGAATCCTTGGGCAGTGTATTAATTCGAGGGTTTAGCTCATTTTTTCATTAATTTGAGATTGGGAGCTCGGATTTAGGCGAATTTCCCTCACTAGGATTGGGTAAGTGCTTTTAACTCAGAGTTGATTGTTACTCGTGACTCTATCATTGACTTTGGCTATGGGTTGCTCGAATCTAAAGAAAACAATTTTGGGGGGGG
>MCJB01018539.1:9107-59215 GCA_002018475.1 Nicotiana obtusifolia | reverse complement strand
GAGAAGTTTTCGAGAATGAATATTTGAGGTTTGAATCTCGATTCGGAGTCTTATTTTGACGAAACTTGTAAATTCGGACTCGTATTCAAATGGGTAGTCGGGATTTGTGACTTCAGTAGGGTTCCAGGAAGTGGACCCGAGTTGACATTTTGGTTGACCTTTTACAATTTGATAAAGGTTTGAGCTTTATTACTTATAAATTTTCTATAACATTGTTTGATGTTATTGAGTTGTTTTTCTTATTAGATTCGAGCCATGTGGAAGTAGACTCGAGTGGGAAGGGACTTTTGAATTATTGATTCACGCGCTTTGACGAAAGTAACTTGTCTAAGCTTTGTTTGAGGATAATTTCCTCGTTGACTGTGATATTTGAGATATGTTGGGGTGACACACGTGCTAATTGACGGGCGTACGTGTGTACACCACGGTTATTCTTGATCCGGGTAGACCTTAGGCTATTATGTGTCTTGTTTTGTTATAATGCTCTTCTGTTTTTGTGTTTTCTTCACTTGTATGACTAGGTGAGCTGTTATTCACGTTAAAAATCATGTCTAGGCTATGTGCTTAAAATTTTGAGACATAATAGGGCGATTCTTGCAATATTTAGTTGTTTTCCTTAATTGTAGTCATACTCTCAGTCATGATGTTACATTTGTATATTATATCTTTGTCTCCATGCATTCTTTATATGTTATCTCACATGATATTGATGCCCTTATATGTGTGACACAGTTTCAGCTGAGTACAGTGACATATGAGTATTTGAGACGTGAGCAGTCAATAGCTAATCTTGTGCCACAGAGCCGATTTGATACTGATAGTGAGGTGACGCGTACGTCAGGTCCCACAGTGGGTTGAGTAGCATTGTTTGTAAGGTGACGCGTGCACCGAGCCCCTGTATTGGGCTAAATGGTATTGATTGTTGACTTAGATCTAATTAGTGCTTGGGCAAGGACCCGTCCCTCCGGAGTCAAGTAATAAACGTGGGCGCAGGCATACATGTCATATATGTGCTTGGTGATGGACATGTGTTAGGTGCCCATATAGTACTGAGTATTATTGTTGCGAGTGTCACTGGGGGCAATTGTGCCAGGCACTATACATGTGCTGAGATTTGATATTTGATGATTTAATTGTGATATTGATTATTCTTATATGCATACTGTCATGCCGGTATGGGGTTGTGTTTATTCTCTCATGCTTATTGGTAATTGATGTCTCTACTTGATGTGTTGAACTTGGAAACGTAGTTAAATTGATAAAACCTTAATGAGGCGATATTTATGCGTTAATTCATTCCTTAATTGTTATTCTTGAAAGGCGTGCTTACTTCTTCTCTTATAATGAAAAGGGCCGAACTTGTATTATTTGAGTTATGTTCCCTTCTGCTGCTTTTATGCTACTACTGTTGTTATTGGCTATTGGAATTGAATACTGGTCTTCCCCGAGCTCATTACTGCCTTCAACCTGAGGTTAGGCTTCTTACTTATTGAGTGCATGGGGTTAATTATACTCAGACTACCCTCTGCACATTATGTGCAGATCCAAGTGCTGCTGAGAGTAGTGATTGCTAGGGAGTGGCATCAGTATTAGCCTTTTGAGATATTGAGGTAGATGATGTTCAATTCGTAGGCCTTGAAGTTCCTTTTCTCAGTTTATGTTATTACTAATCTATCTTTCAAACAATTCTGTATTTAGGGATCAGACTCTATATTTAAAAATTTTGTAGCGTTCATGTACTTACTGACATTGGATCTTGAGATGGCTTTAGTTGTGTTATTGCTATTGACTTAAGTTTATGATTATATCAATTGTTGAGATTATTTATTTCTGTTATATGAGTTTGTTCCTGCTTATTGAATGTTAGCTTTCCTAGCAAGCAGTGTTTGACGTTGTCACGACTTTGGTGGGATTTGGGGTTTGGCACTTAAAACCTCGTCACTACTTCATCTAGGTTAGTAACGTTACTTACAGAGTATGTGGGGCCAATTTTACTTATACTATATTTCTGCATTTTGTGTGCAGTTATTTGGCGCTAAGCATCTGCAGAGTTCTATGGCGAGCATTGAAGACTATAACGTTCCAACCATCTAGTATCACCTTATTCATGGTTATATTGGAATTGTATTTCTTTATATGTAACTTTCAGACAGATGATATATTTCTTCTTGCCAATGTTGTAACTCCAAATCCTAGTGGATCATAACTTGTACTTTCGGATCTTGGGGTGGTTGTATCTAAATTTTTATTTTTATTTCTGTATTTGTTGATGATCTTTGGGTTTGATAATGTTTTATATTAGTTGGCTTACCTAGCGGATTTGGGTTAGGTGCCATCATGACTTGGTGGGATTTTGGATCATGACAGATTGGTATTAGAGCTCTAGGTTCATAAGTTCTACGAGTAATGATCAAGTGTCTAGCATAGTCTTGCGGATCAGTATGATGACATCTATTCTTATCTTTGAGAGGCTATAGAATATGTAGGAAAAATTCACATTCTTTATTTCCTTATCATGCGACCTTGATTCAGCTTGGAGTCTAATCTTTGATTTCTCTCTATTTCATATATGTTGTCGTAAACGTGTTATTCCTTGAGCACCGATGGTTTGTGTGGATATTGTGGAAGAGCATCGAGGCAGCTATGTGATAAGTGTTATGCGTCTAAGGACTGCGCTTGGAGAGCTTTGTTATTGATGGATATTCAATAGTTCACTAGTGGGATGGAATAGATTCTTGTGCCTAGTTGACGAGTGTAGACTCGAGATGAGCAATTGATCATATTGAGGTTGTAATCATGGTGAGGTCGCAGTTAGATATAACATTGAGGTATAATAGATGGGCTATCTTCAATAATGAGGTTTGAGGTTATATGGTTTTCCTTATGAGGTTATTGGGTGTTCTCGGATGATATGAATATGGATTTAGGCCAAATGGGGGAGCTTACCATCAATGATTAGGTCAAGTAGGCGTGTGTTGTTTTAGTTTCTGGATTGAGGTTCATTTGTCGGCTTGTTGTGACTTAAGTAGAGCGACATCGAGGTTGACTAAGTTAGGGATTTATTACAAATGTGATATGTTACGCCTGGATGATGCATGGGGATTGTTGAATGACTTATGTTCGATATTCGTTATGGTGATACTGTAGAATGGGAAAGTATTCACTCTGTTGTCTATGGCAAGGTTAATTCTACTGAATGGGATGTTCATTAGAACACAACTTGTTTGATATGTTTGGATATGTATTTGGGAATTAGAGTAGTTTGGTTGACTTTCAGAATATGGTTCTAGTGGGTTTGTGCTTCTAGATGTGATGCGCGAGGATTGACCAGACGTTTTGCTTGCTTTGGGAATTCAATCGGCATGGGGTCACGCCCCGACCATCGGGAGCGCAACCGACGCTCAACCGAGATACCCCGGCCAAGCAAGCCTGTGCAATACCTTCTACCCAAATCGCCCTTGAATGAAAAGAAGATACATTTATATCATTAATTAAACATCAAGAGGTCATGTGAATAACTCCAGTTCACTTCAATTAGTTACGTCATCATCAACTCTCCAAAATAGTACACTATACATTCGTAGTTAAAGTGGGATAGATGATACAATTACAACAAGTTTAATTCAACCTTCCCAAAACAAGATACAACCCACACTATGTCTATGGAGCCTTTAACAGAAACAAAAGAGTTCTACGACAGTGCCGACAACAAGGCCCTGGCTATACCTCAAAACACTATGTACATGGAACAAGAGTTACAGGACCCCGAAATGAAGTGGGGCTCACCAAGTCAACTAAGGAGAGGGTGTACTGCTATCACTGATCAATAACTCCTGCTGTGGAACCACCTGCATCCATTAAAGATGCAGCGCCCCCGGCAAAAGAGGCATTAGTGCATATGGAATAGTACTAGTATGTAAACTAAACACCCTCTTAATAGAACGAGTAACAACAAACGGAGAAGGAAACAGGAAATCAATAAGAGAATCAAATAGTATCAAGGTGTCAAGTAAAGGGAAGGTAAATTTCATGTAAGTTCCAATCTTTATAAGTTGGGAGATCTTTAGCACCGATACACCACCGTGTTTTAGCACGGAGTCCGATCTCAGCTCGACTGGCTAAGTGGTCTCACCCCGAGACATCCACTCACAAAAACACCATGTGCGCGGTATGGCGTCCGATCTCAGATCGATCGGCTAAGCCGTCTTGCCACAATGCCGTGTGGGTCGACATCACATCACATCTCCCTAGCAATACTCTCATCCCATATAAGGGGAAACAGCTCAACACATCAATCTCATCCCATATAAAGGGAAACAATCTCATCACATTAGCACGGGGACTTACCCCTCAATCACTCCTACACCGGCACATGTAGTTTCAGGGTAAGGTTATTTCGACTTACCCTTCCTCGGCGGCTGATCGATACTCCCAAAGAATTTATTTTTAAAAGGATTTACCACTTATTTCGTAATCTTTTGCATATCATTCATATCATTGGCACCAATGGCCATGACACGATATCATTCTTGGCACGTTGGCCGCACATCATATTTCATGTTCTCTTCTTTTACTTTCAAATATCATGGTGGATAATCGAAAACAAAGCCTTTCAAATTAAGAATTTAAACACATATTTGAGCAATTTAGGGTCTTAGGCACATGTGATTTCTTACACAATTTGACATGATAGCTTTCTTTAGTCATCACATTTTTAAGTCATAACATAATAACACAAGGCCCATACTTAAACCACATTATCAAACAGTAACTCAACATAACAAGAATCTTTGAATACATATTGATACCTATTTTGGCGCAAGGCTTATTTGGAATAATCAATTTATAATGAGCATCAAGGGACTTACAAGGCCATTTGGGGTTCAATTCTAAAAGAGGAGTTTAGCCAACATACCTCGCTTTGAGCTTTCCTTAATATACTACATAGTTCCAGAATCCTAGCAACTTTGATCTATTTAGAGACACAGCAACATTGAACATGATTTAAGAAGGAGTTCATGATTCTAGCTCATTTGAGCATTTTATCAAACACTAGCTGGCCATTATCATCACAAGGTCCTCCTATGGTGGATTCCTCTATTTCACTACCCAAAATCTACCCAATTGAGCTCAACAATCTCCCCACAACCCTAGATACTACACGCATGCATAGTGAACAACTCCTACACCCAAGAATTGCTTGGCGTATTACCTATTTTCAGTTAAATCTCAAAATTGAAGGCTAGGGCTAGAATCTTACCTTTCTGGTTGAAGACCTTGTGGATTACCCTTATAAAATTTTCAAGGCTTGAGCACAGATTGATGAACAAATGACTTGGAAATTCATTTTTCTCACTCTAGGACACATTCCTCTCTCTAAAATATAAGTTTGAACCTTCTAAAATGATCCCTAAGATTGTTTTATAAGAATGGGGTCGGGTTATAAAACCAAAAAAATGAAGCCCCGATGCAGATATGCGGTCGCATATGCGATCGCATAACGCTTCTACGGTCTGCAAAATGGGCCGCACAATGGCCCTCTGGAATTGGGCATTTCTGCCTCACTCTGTGACAGATCTACGGTCGCATAATGCATTGCAGAACTTCTCTCCGGAAGCTTTCATGCTAGGTCTGCGATGGGCCCGCAAAATGATTATGCGGCCGCATAATGGACCACATTATTGTCCAAGATTTTGTCCAAATTTCTGCTTTTTGTCTGCGGCAGACTACGATCCGCAGATTAGTTCTGCGACCGTACAATGGACCGTAGAAATGCGTTTCACTTCCAAAAATTTGTCTACAATCATCAACGCATAAGTCTACCCCGGTATCACGAAACCCTATTTTTAGGTAAAATTTTACGGGGCCTTACACATGGAATCATGACGATGAGTTGGAGCACTTTGGTATCCTCATCAACGTACTCTAGAGTAATTTGAAGAATATGGATCAGACAACAGTACCCCAGGCTAGCATTATAATAGCATTGATTTGTTTCTTCAGTATAATCGGGTATTTCAGGCACCTTTGCAGTTAGAATTTTAGCTTTGGCGGCCCGCGAGACTTGGTTGTTTTAAGAGAGTTCACATCTGATGTCTTGGTTCTGTGTAAATGAGCTTCAAAGAGCTTGCTATTGTTTTAACCTTGACATTGAGGTTGATGTATTCTAGGGGCTTGAAGAGTTTGTTGCAAGCTATGACCGTTTCATTATTGAGTTAAGTGGTATTTTTCTGGTCGATGAAGTGCTTATGAGGAAGACCATCCTACTTGTGATTTAGAGTTCATAGCGGGATTCTTGTATTTTCATATATTACCATGATAGGTGTGGTGAGCCGTACAAGATTGGGATCAAATGGACAAGGTAGTGTCTCATTTTCGAAAAGAAGGTCATGAGTTCTAGACATCATGAGAGATTTCAGATATGTAAGATAATTCTAGCACTATCTTGCATCGCCTCAGAAGGATGTGTATTGTAGAAGATGCATTATAATGATTTGCGGATGCCTTGATTGAGTATTACAGGAATCGCGTGGTTGGTAATTGTATGTGTTTAGATTTTGCTACCTGAAGCGAAAGATTGTGAGAGTATTTCTCATGATTGTGTATGTGACATGGTAGTCGTTAAAGTAGGAGAGTCAGAGATCAGGAATGGAGAGTCTCGCATTCTTGAGGTTTAGAGGTCGGATATTCTTAGAGGAAGACTATCCATTTGGTTATAGATTATAGAAGTTTGTTAATTGTTAGATAGTTGATTGTATGTGTCATGAATAGGGTCACTATGGACTTTTGGAAGACTATTTTCCTTTTCTGAATGGTTTGTATCAGTTTGGGGCCTATTTGTAGACCTAATGAGAACATGTATTCTACACTGGATCGGATTAACTTGCTCAACTGCAACTTTTACTATGGGTGTATCATCAGGTATAATTAGTCGTATTCACGCCCTAGTCTGTTTCATGGGTTATTCTCTTATACTATGATAGATTGTGAGACCACTTGATTATTCAAACACATTTTGTGATGCTATTTGCCGAAAGTTGGCAATTTGAAGGTTTGGAGAGTTCCTAAGATTTATCGTGCGTTGACTTTGACGATATCGAATTCATATTGTTGTTTAGGATGTTTTTGTTTCATCATTTGGGACTTCTGTGCGAAGTTTGTATGAAATCATGATTGATTAGGCTTTAATCGGATGCTTGGTTGGATGTATGAAAGTTAATGAACATAAGAGAAGCTCATCTTCTGTTTTGATCGTCGATTCTTGGTATTGATGTTATTTATGAAGTTTTGAGTCTTTGGATAGGTTTGGTGGAAGTATTAGTACTTTCTTCTATGATTAAATAGGGTCCTGAGGGGCTCGGGTCCGTTTCATATGGGTTCCAGATCATTTTGGTGAAGGTTGGCCATTTTGGTGCTGGTGCATCAAACCTGCAAAGAAGGGATGCGCTGGTACGAGGACGAATATGCAAATAGGAAGTTCGTAGATGCATGGAGGAGGCTGGGTGGCAGTGGCCGCTTCTGTGAAGAAGGGTCGCTTCTGAGAGGAAGGTCGGCATATGCGCATATGTGAACCTGCGAGGTTTGGTCACTCGAGAGGAGGCCGCAAATGCGCATATTTAGACCACACCTGTAGACTCACAGATTCAAGGATTTTATCTGCAGATGCGGTAATTGCTGGGCAGTCTTTATTTCTAAGGGTTAGCTAATTTTTCACTATTTTGAGTTTTGAAGCTTGGCTAGAGGTGATTTTTGGGTAGATTTTCGTTACCAGTTTTAGGGTAATTATTATGTACTTGGATTTGACTTTATATCTTAATTCCCCATGAAATTCTATATCTAAAACATGGATTTTCAAAAGGAAAATTTGGGGTTTCTTTCTACATCATAAGAGGGTGTATCTGGGGGATTTGAAGGTCGGTTTGGACTCAGTTTTGATATCTGATCACATATTTGGACTCGTGGAGTTATGGGTAATCGGGAGCTACCCCTTGACTTAGGTTTTGACCATGTGGGTTTGGATTGAATTTTTTTACTTTTGAGAATTTGATTAAAGATCGAAGATTATTGTTTGGGGTTGTTTCCTATGGCTTTATTTAATGGTATTGAGTTGTTTTGTTTATTGGAGTTGGGTCTTCTGGAGTTGAATTTGGAGCGTAGGTGATTGTTGCTTGATTTTAGCTAGACAATCGGAAGTAAGTCTCTTGTCTATCATTGTAAGAGGGAATTCTCCCCGTAGGTGATATAATTGCTACTTGATTCATGATTTAGGAGCTACATATATGCAAGGTAACGAGCGTATATACATAGCTAGGATTTGAACACACCCGGTATTTGTTGACTTGAATTGTGCTTTATATGATCATGTGAAGTTTCTATCCATGTTCAAATTGATTTTATGACTACATAATAATTTCTATTCATGATTTAGGAGCATGCATAGGGTTATGACTTGTTTATTTGACATGACAGTTATTTTTCCATGTCGGACTTTATTATAAATTCGTACTCATGTACTTGCCCTGTTTTCTCCATGAGTTTTGATGGTTTCTATTGCCTAACTAACTCATGATAATAATATGATTAATCTAGGACATGTTAAATAGCTTATTGAGCCATTATGATAAATTGATTTACATGATTTGCCATAGCCATCTCTTAGCCGTTTGAGCTTTTATCTGCATCCTTATTTGCATGTGTGTGTCCCTTTTATTATATTGTTTCAAACACATATGCATGAGCGAAAAAGGGGTTATTAAGAAAAGTTGAGGATTTTGGCAATACCAAAGATTGGGCAAATACTGGTAGGGATTATATGATTTATGATGTTATTATTGGAATGGCTTGTGCGTCGCAATGATTGATTGAAGATCATTAAATATAAAATGATCAACACTTGGATTATGGATCCGTCCCTCCAGACTCAAGTGATTACATGTTACCTTGGGCCATGTGAGCATAGGCACTCGTGACTCATTTGGTGCTTTTTGGACACATGGCATGTGTTAGGCACATGGATTTGTGCTGTGAGTTGTTGAGAAAGGGATCATGTTCATACATAAGTATATTTGCTTAGAATCATGCTATGAAATGATGAAAGTATTATGGACATGTATCATGTTTTATTCGAGAATTGGGATGCTGAGATCTTATTTGATTTTTGTTTTTTGAAAAACATGTCTAAATTTCGTATGAGCTGTATTTTGAGCTTTTATACTTGTTGATGATATCATGCTTAGTTTCATGTTGAATTATTTTCTCATCTGATTATTTGGCTGTTGGTGTGGCACGACCCGGAATTTTCACCTTCGGGGCCGTGATGACGCCTAACATTTTACTTGCTAGGCAAGCCAACATTAGAGGATCTTTAAGCCAATTTCTAATCAATTCAAATAAGTAAAACATATTAAGCCGAAATGAAATAAAAATGGAGTACAAAATGACATAAAAGAAATAATATCTAAGTACAATCCGGATCTGGAGTCACAAATTCACGAGCTTCTAGAATCTCTACAAATAGGGTTTGCAATAAATACAACTGTCTCGAATGAAAAGAACAGTAAATAGGGGAAATGGAAAGGGACTTCAAGGTCAGGAGACGCCGCCAGATCTAACTCGAGTCTCCAAATGCCAATCTGAGCTAATATGCCTCACGGAGAGTTGCGACCAGTACCAAAGGGTACTGTTCTTGTAGTCCATTCAAACTCAACTGTTTTTCCCCCAAGATTTTTCTTTTAGTCAGCCCCTCTCTAAACAATGTCCTGGAGCCTTCGACCCCGAATCGAAGCTAAAGGTCATCTCCACACTTCCTTCTGGCCTCAGCCACTAGATCGACTTCAGGCAAGCGGTTCTCCTCATCAGACTGGGAGGTGCTTGGCAAATTTGGTTCCGTTCTTACACGTTTTGGCTTTGATGTGGTAGGACCGGATGATGAACTTTTCCTTGCGAGATGCTTTTTAGGTGCCATATCTGCATGAGGGTAAAATGTAAGCGACATTGTCATCAATAGAGAAAAGAAAATAGGAAGAAGCAACAGAGAGTTAAATGGATGCGGTGTGGTTTGCAGTCGCATAACCACTATGCGAATCGCATAACCATCGCAGAATGTTCTTGTTCACAGACATGTTAGCAGAACACAAATGCGATCGCATATCCACCGCAAAGTGAGATATGCGATCGCAAACTTGACGCGTAGGTTTTGAAAAAAGTGATATTTAACCACGAAAATAATCATGGTGTTGGGAAAAAAATTATATATTTGAGTTCGTGAGATTATGGGTAACATTTATCTTCAAAAATTTCCGAACACCGGGCACGTGGGCCCAGGGTGAAAAGTTTTAGGAATCTTCCAATTTAGGTTGGGTAATTACTCTAATAGTTAAACTATAAAATTTTGAACATATATTAATAAATTTATACAATATTTGACTAGTTTCGGATTCTTCGGTACCGAGTTGAGGCTTTAGAGCAAATTTGAGACCGGAAAGCGAGGTTTGAGACGAGGTAAGTCTCTTGCCTAACCTTGTAAGAGGGAATTCATCTCCTTAGGTGATTGTTGTTGTGAATTACTTGTGCGGGAGCTATGTACACACAAGGTGACGAGAGTCCGTGCGTAGCTATATTTCATGAGTTGTCCGGGTAGTCTAGAATTTACATCATGCTTTGTTTGTAGTGTCATGTTTATTATGCATAATAATTTCCCTAATAGAGCTGAGATGAGGGATTGTGAGGTCGAAATTTTCCAAGTTGAATTTCTTATTTTTGGAAAGAATTGAAGAATTATATAATAACTTTGAGAAATTCATGTCCACTCGCTGTAACAACCCGACCGGTCGTTTTGCCTTCAAGGACCCTGTTCCCCTAAATAAGACTCCCCGTATATGCTTTTACTATTTTTTGACTTGCGGTGATGGTTAGTTCAGGATTTGGAAGGGTTCGGATTAAAATTGAAACACTTGGTTCCTTAATGTTAGCTAAATAAGGCTAAGTTTGACTTTGGTCAACATTTTGAGTAAACGACTTCTGTATCAAGATTTGACTGTTCCAATAAGTTTGTATGATAATTTTGGACTTGAGCGTATGTTCGGATCGGGTTCTGGATGACCCGGGAGTGTTTCAGCGCTTATTATTAATTGTTGACAATTTGAAGGTCTTAAAGTTCTTTAAACTTGGTTTGGAGTAGGATTTGGTGTTATCGAGGTCCATTTGGGATTTCGCGCTCGGAAATAGTTTTGTATGGTGAAATAAGACTTGCACACAAATTTGGTGTGATTCCGAGTAGTCTAGGTATGTTTCGGCGCGCTTAGAGCAAATTGGAAGAACTTGAAGTTCATAAGTTGATTCAACTTAGTTTGGGGTGTGATTCTTAGTTTTGATGTTGTTTTATGCGTTTTGAGGTATGAGCGAGTCCGTTTTATGATTTCGAACTTGTTGGTATGTTTTGACGGGGCCTCGAGGGCCCTGGATACCATTCAGACGATGCGCGGAAGCCTTTTTGGCCTGCAGAGTGTAGAATGAGTGCAACCGACCCCATGTACTTCGTAAGTATCGAGCCTAACCTCAACGAGGTAGTGATGAGGCTATGACAAGACACCCACGTAATTAAACCGGTACAGATGGGACTATACATATAACATAACAACAATTAAAGAAATAGCAAGTACAATTAGGAGGGGACATGCAAAAGGGGTAGTAGATAAAGTAACTAAACATGGAATAATTACAAGAATCAGTCAACAAACCTTCAATCAACAAAATGAACAAGCACAATGAATAAAACTACACGACACCACCCTTCAGGATTTTACTCTCAGCCTCACCATGAAACAGTAATAATGGCACGGCATCCTCCTTCGTGCTTTTACTCTCAATCTCACCATATAATGTTAAATATGGAACGATATCATCCTTCTTGCTTTCACTCTCAATTTCATCATGAAACAATAGATACGGTACGACATCACCCTTCGTGCATTAACACTCAAATAGGGCACATCATCACCCTTCGTGAATTAATACTCTCCCTTACCATGTAACAATGCACATATAACAACGGGGAGATAGAGTTAGCAAGACTAAGTCTTATGTCAACAATGGTTCCACTATACCAATCTCTACTTCATAAACGATGCTCAATTATCACAGATAGCCCATATGTGCGGAAAGAATAATCGATTTAACAATTAGCTAGTCTAGGCATGGATATTACGATCAAATAAAGAAATAAATTACAAGGAACAACTCCCACCCGCATGCTTTAACCCAACAACAACGCATAAGTACTCGCAACCTCACGTATACATTGTACCAAACCTTTTGAACAAGTAGCACATAAAAAACAAGTCCTAATCCCTCAACTCAAGGTTAACCACGACACCTACCTCGCTCCAAAGACCAACTCAAAGCTCAACCACGGCTTTGTCTTTTGAACAAACCTCGGAACCAACCAAATGTAGTAAATTATTAACCAAACGATTCAAAATAAGTCTTAGGAACTAGCCACAAATGAAAAAGGTTCAATTTATGTCATTATTGAAAAAGTCAACAAAAGTCAACTCCCGGGCCTCTAGGGTTTTCTAGCTTTGAAAATTTGACGAATCAACAAAAATCCCGTTTTTGGGACTGTTTTAATCACTAGCATCAGGTAGGCATTGCGTTCGCGTGAAACCTGACGCGTTTGCGAAGAGCAAAGCCTCAATGGCTTACGCAATTGCGAGTTGATCTATACGTTCGCGTAGGCTTACCCCGCTAGCCTCCACGTCCTAGATCCTTGTATTTTGTTCACATAGAGCAACAGTCAACTCCCAACACCCACCTCTATTTCACTACGCGTTCGGAAAGAGTAGGCCCCCCCAATGCTCCGCGTTCGCAACCAAGGTATCATGTTCACGTAGAAAAAAATCTCCCCCAGCCCACATTACCCTTCGCGATCGCGGCACTACATTCGCGACCGCAAAGAAGGAAACACTAGAAACCAGTAGAAGTGAAAACCAGAAAACTTTCTAAGTTCAAAAGGTCCGTAGGCTATCCGAAACTCACCTGAGCCCTCAGGGATCCAAACCAAATATGCACAAAACTCCAAAAACCCGATACGAACTCGCTCGCGCGATCAAAACACCAAAATAATACCTAGAATTACGAATCGGACACCAAATCAAATGAAGTTTTCAATGAAATTTTATAATTTCTATTTTAACAACCGGACGTCTGAATCACGTCAAACCAACTCTATTCCTCACCAAATTTGGCAAACAAATCATAATTATAGTAATGGACCTGTACCGGGTTCCGGAACAAAAATACGGACCCGATATCAAAAAATTCAAACGTTGGTCAAATCCTTAAAGTCATTAAACTTTTAAACTTTAAATTTTCGACAAAAAGCGATAACTCAAGCTAGGGACCTCCGAATTTTATTCCGGGCATACGCACAGGTCCCAAATCATGATACGGACCCACTGGGACCATCAAAACATGGATCTGGGTCAGTTTGCTCAAAATGATGATCGAAGTCAACTCAAATGAATTTTTACGGCAAAATTTTATTTTTTTTATCAATTTGTAACATGAAAGCCTTCCGAAAAAACATCCGGACTGTGCCCACAAATCGAGGAGGCTTAAGGAAGCTATTGGAGGCTTTGAAACACTTATTTAAGGTTTAAAACTCTAGATGATCTATCGGGTCATCACATTCTCCACCTCTATAACAATAGTTCGTCCTCGAATAGACATAGAAAAGTACTTGGGCTGGTGATAAGGTGTGGATATCTACTCCGCATGTCCGACTCTAACTCCCAAGTAGCTGCCTCAATGGGCTGACCTCTCCACTGCACTTGAACCGCAGGATCATTCTTAGAACTTAACTATCGAACCTGCCGGGCTAGAATAGCCCCCGGCTCCTCCTTATAAGTCAAATCCTTGTCCAATTAGACTGAGCTGAAATCTAACACATGGGATGGATCACCGTGATACTTCCGGAGCACGGACACATGGAACACCGGATGGACTTCTGATAAACTAGGTGGCAATGCGAGCCTGTACGCCACCTCACCCACTCTCTCCAGAATCTCAAAGTGTCCGATGTACCTAGGGCTCAACTTGCCCTTCTTTCCGAACCTAATCACACCCTTCATGGGTGAAACCCGGAGCAACACCCTCTCTCCGACCATAAATGCAACATCACGAACCCTAGGGTCGGCATAACTCTTCTGCCTCACTGAGCTATGCAAAGTAGATCCTGAATATTCTTCACCTTATCGAAAGCATCCTGTACCAAATTTGTACCCAACAACCGAGCCTCTCCAGGCTCGAACCGTCCAACTGGTGAACGACACCGCCTCCCGCATAATGCCTCATAGGGGGCCATGTGAATGCTCTACTAGATGCTGTTGTTGTAGGCAAACTCCACAAGTGGCAAGAACCGATCCTAAGAACCCCCGAAATCTATAACACAAGCGCGGAGCATATCATCCAATATATGAATAGTGCGCTTAGACTGCTCGTCCATCTGAGGATGAAATGTTGTGCTCAACTCAACCTTCGTGCCAAACTCACGCAGTACTGCTCCCCAAAAGTGCAAGGTAAACAGCGTACGTCAATTCGAAATGATAGACACGGGCACACCGTGAAGGCGGACGATCTCGCGGATGTAAATCTCAGTCAACCGCTCTGACGAATAGGTAACTGCTACAGGAATGAAATGCGCTGACTTGGTCAGCCTGTCCACAATGAGCCATAGCGCATCGAACTTCCTCAAAGTCCGTGGAAGTCCTACAACAAAATCCATAGTGATACGCTCCCACTTCCACTCAGGAATCTCTAACTTCTGAAGAAACCCACCAGGTCTCTGATGCTCACACTTTACTTGCTGACAATTTAGACATCGAGCTACATAAGCAACTATGTCCTTCTTCATCTTTCTCCATCAATAGTGCTACCGTAAGTCCAGATACATCTTGGTGGCACCCGGATGAATAGAATACTGGGAACTGGGGCCTCCTCAAGAATCAACTCATGAAGTCCATCTACAATGGGCACACAAATACGACCCTGCATCCTCAAAACTCCATCATCTCCAATAGTAACCTGCTTGGCATCACCGTGCTGCACTATGTCCCTAAGGAAAGGAAAATGAGGGTCATCATACGGTCGCTCTCTGATGCCCTCAAACAAAGAAGACCAAATGACTGTACAAGCTAGAACACGACTGCGCTCTAAAACATCCAACCTCACGAACTGATTGGCCAAGTCTGAACATCTGATGCAAGCGGTCTCTCACCAACTAGAATGTATGCAAGGCTGCCGATACTCGTTGCTTTTCTGCTCAAGGCGTCGGCCACCACATTGGCCTTCCCGAGGTGATACAAGATGTTGATATCATAGTCTTTCAATATCTCCAACCACCTCCTCTGCCTCAAATTGAGATCCTTTTGTTTGAACAAATACTGTAGACTCCGATGATCCGTGAAAACCTCGCCTGACACACCGTAAAGGTAATTCCTCCAGATCTTCAGTGCATGAACAATGGCTACCAGCTCTAGATCATGAATAGGGTAATTCTTCTCATGGACCTTCAACTGTCGGGCGACGCTTACGCGATCACCCTGCCACCCTGCATCAATACTGCTCGGAGCCCAATACGAGAAGCATCACAATATACCATATAAGATCCTGAACCTGTGGGCAATACCAACACTGGCATTGTAGTCAAAGCAGTCTTGATCTTCTTATAGCTTGCCTCACACTCGTCTAACCATCTGAACAAGGCACCCTTTTGGGTCAATCACGTCAATGGAGCTGCTACAGACAAAAACCCTTCCACAAACAGACGATAATAACCCGCCAAACCCAAGAAACTCCAGATCTCCATAGCTGAAGTGGGTCTAGGCCAGTTCTGAACTGCCTCAAACTTCTTAGGATCCACCTGAATGCTCTCTGCTGTTACGACGTGCCCCTAGAAGGCGACTGATTCCAACAAAAACTCGCACATTGAAAACTTGGCATATAACTGGTTATCCCTCAAAGTCTGAAGTACAATCAGAAGATGCTGCTCGTGCTCCTCTTGACTGCGAGAGTAGATCAAGATATCATCAATAATCAAGATCATAAAGGAACCCGAATAGGGCTTGAACACTCGGTTCATCAAATACATAAATGATGTTGGGGCATTTGTTAGCCCAAATGACATCACTAGAAACTCATAATGCCCATATCGAGTTCGACAAGCTATCTTAGGGACATCTGATGCCCTAATCTTCAAATGATGGTAGCCAGACCTCAAATCAATCTTCGAAAACATCTTGGCACCCTGAAGCTGATCAAATAAGTCATTAATCCTCGGTAATGGATACTTGTTCTTAATGGTGACTTTGTTCAACTACCGATAGTCTATGCACATCCTCATCGATCCATCTTTCTTCTGTACGAACAACACAGGCACACCACAGGGCGAGACACTAGGTCTAATAAATCCCTTATCAAGCAAATCTTGCAACTGGTCCTTTAATTCCTTCAACTCTGGCGGGGCCATACAATATGGCGGAATAGAAATGGGCTGAGCGCCAGGAGCCAAATCAATTCAAAAGTCAATATCTCTGTCGGGTGGCATCCCGGGAAGATTTGCAGGAAATAGCTCTGGAAACTCACGAACAACTGGTACTGAATCTATGGAGGAAACCTCCGCACTAGAATCGCGGACATAAGCCAAATAAGCTAGACACCCCTTCTCGACCATATGCTGAGCCTTCACATAAGAGATAATCCTGCTAGTAGAAAGGCCAGGAGTCCCCCTCCACTCTATTCGAGGCAACCTCGACAAGGCTAACGTCACCGTCTTGGTGTGACAATCAAATATAGCGTGATAAGGTGGCAACCAATCCATACCCAAGATAACATCAAAATCTACCATATCAAGAAGTAGGAGATCTACGCTAGTCTCAAGACTCCTAATGGTAACCTCACACGAATGATAGACACGATACAACAGTAGAATCTCCCACAGGTGTGGACACATACACAGGAGCAGTCAAAGAATTACAAGGCACAACCATATATTAAGCAAGGTAGGATGACACGTAGGAATAAGTAGAGCCCGGATCAAATGGAACTGAAGCATCCTTATGGCAAACTGAAACAATACCTGTGATAACAGCATCAGATGACTTATCCTCAGGCCTGGCTAGGAAAGCATAACATCGGGGCTGGGCCCCACCACTCTGAACCACGTATCTGGGACGACCTCTAACTCACTGGCCTCCACCTCTAATGGCCTGACCTCCACCTCTATCAGCCTGAACTCCATCTTTAGCTGCCTGACCCCTGCCTCAAGCTGGTTGAGCAGGCGGTGAAGCAACCAGTGCCGGAATCATGACACGAGAACTCTGCTGTTGTGAGCTGCCCGGTACCCGAGGGAAAAATCTAGCAATGTGCCTCGGGTCACCACAAGTGTAACGGGACCTTGGCAGTTATGATTGATGTCACTAAAACTGACCTGGTTGACCTGAGTAACCACCCTGGAAACTCTGGAGCGGAGGTACACTAATAGGAGCTTGTGGTGCACTATAGGCTAGCTCCTCGAGATGAGACATATGAAGGCCGCGACCACCTGAAGCACTGTGAGATGCCTGGAGTACTAAATGATACGGCCTGGGAGGATGGCCTCTTCCAAAAGTACCCTTGCCTCTAGATGAGGCGCCACTGAACCCAACGAAATGACGAGGCCTCTTATTAGACCCCTTTCCCCTCTCCTGAGGAAGAACCACCTCGATCCCCCTAGCAACATTAGCAGCCGTCTGAAAGGAAATCTTACTCCCGGTCTCCTTGGCCATCTGTAGTCTAATAAGGTGAGCGAGTCCATCAATAAACCTTCTCACCCTCTCTCTCTCTTAGTAGGAAGCAGAAGGAAAGCATGGCCAGCTAGATCCATAAAATGAGTCTCATACTAAGTAACAATCATACTGCCCTGCTAGAGACACTCAAACAGCCTGCATTAATCATCTCTCAAAGTGATAGGGACAAACTTCTCTCGAAATAACTGTGAGAACTGCTCCCAAGTATGTGTAGGCGACCCAGCTGGTTTGGTCAACATGTAATCTCTTCACCACCTCTTGGCGGAACCCGTCATCTAAAATACAGAAAAATGACCCCATTTGTCCCAACTCTACCCATGTTCCGCAGCACCTCGTAGCAGCGGTCAAGATAATCCTGTGGGTCCTCATAAGGTGCACCAAGGAAGTGAACTGGAAAGAGCTTAGTAAACTTGTCCAATCTCAATATTGCCACAGAAGACACGGCGGGCCTATCACCGGCCTGTACAGCAATAGCTGGCTGCACTACCTGAACTGGCAGGGCGGCTGGAGACTGATACTGGGGAGCCATCTACTCCGGAGTGTGAGTAGTGGGAGTACGTGCTCCTCCCCCAGCCTGAGAGACAGCTGGTGCCACAGGAAATGCACCAGCCTAGGCCACACACTGCATAAGGCCCACTGAACGGACTAGAGCGTCCTGTAGTACTGGGGTGGCGATGAACCCCTCCGGGACCTAAGTTGGTCCAACATGTACAGTCCGAGCTAGAACCTACTCATCAAAATCTACCTGAGGTTCCATTGCTGGTGCTGCTGCTCGAGCTCTAGGCTGAGCTCTACCGCTGCCTTAGCCTATGACGCGACCACGGCCTCGTCCTCTGCCTCTAGTAGGAGATGCTACTGGGGGTTCGGCTGCCCTCCAGCTGAAGATGTTGCACGTTTTCTCGCCATCTGCGGGAGGACAAGAATAGAAGAGTTCAATTGGCAACGATAAAATAAAAGTGCACGACAGAGAAGAATATAAGTGAAATTTGTTCCTAAACTTCATAGCCTCTAGAAGATAAGCATAGACGTCTCCGTACCGATCTTTCAGACTCTACTATGCTTGCTCGTGACTCGTGAGACCTAAGTAACCTAGTGCTTTGATACCAACTTGTCACGACCGAAATTTCCACCTTCGGGGCCGTGATGGCGCCAAATATTTTACTTGCTAGGAAAACCAACCTCAGAGGATCTTTAAGCCAATTTATAATCAATTCAAATAAGTAAAACCAATTAAGCCGAAACGAAACAAAAACGGAGTACAAAATGACATAAAACCAATAATATCTAAGTATAACCTAGATCTAGAGTCATAAGTTCACGAGCTTCTAGAATCTCTACAAATAGGGTTTGCTATAAATACAATTATCTCGAATAAAAAGAACAGTAAATAGAGAAAGTGAAAAGGGAATTGAAGGTCTGTGGACGCCAGCAGATCTACCTCGAGTCTCCAAATGCCAATCAGAGCTGATACGCCTCACGGACAGCTGGGACCAGTACCAAAATCTGCACAAGAAGTGCAGAGTGTAGTATGACTACAACCGACCCCATGTACTCCGTAAGTGTCGAGCCTAACCTCAACGAGGTAGTCACGAGGCTACGACAGGAGACCTACGTAATAAAACCTGTACAGACAGAAATATACATACAAAACAACAACAAATAAAGAATTAGCAAGTACAATTGGGAGGGTACATGCAAAAGAGGTACAAGATATGGTAACTACAGCAGGGAATAATAACAAGAATCAGTCAATAAACCTTCAATCAACAAAATGAACAAGCATAGTGAATAAAACTACACAGGACCACCCTTCGTGCTTTTACTCTTAGCCTTGCCATGAAAATACTAGATTTTAGGTTGAAATCATATGAAAAGTAATAGAAAAATTGAAAGAAAATAGGTTAGAATCACTTACCAACAAATTGGGGAAGAAACGTCCTTGGGAGGCTCGCCTCTAGGGTTTTCTAGCTTTTAAAATTTGAAGAACGAACAAAATCCCGTTTTTGGGACTGTTTTAATCACTGGCGTCAGGTGTGCATATCGCTCGCGTGAAACCTGACGCGTTCGCGAAGAGCAAAGCCTCAATGGCTTATGCGACGGCGAGCTGATCTACATGTTCGCATAGGCTTACCCCTCTAGCCTCCGCATCTGCGATCCTTGTATCGCGTTTGCATAGAGCAACAGTCAACTCCCAGCCCCACCTCTATTTCACTACATGGTCGCGATTGACTGGCCGCGTTCTCGAAGAGCGGGGCCCCCAATGCTCTGCGTTCGCGACCAAGGATTCGTGTTCGCATGGAAAAAAGTCTCCCCCAGCCTATTTTACCCTTCGGGATTGCGGGAGAATATTCGCGACCGCGAAGAAGTAAACACCAGAAACCGGAAAAAGTGAAAAACTAGCAAACTTTCTAAGTTCAAAAGGTCCGTAGGCTATCCGAAAATCACTCGTGCCTTCGGGGATCAAAACCAAATATGCACACAAGTCCAAAAACCTGATACGAACTCGCTCGTGCGATCAAAACATCAAAATAACACCTAGAATTACGAATCGGACACCAGATCAAATGAAGTTTTCAATGAAATTTTAGAATTTTTATTTTAACAACCGGACGTCCGAATCATGTCAAACCAACTCTGTTTCTCACCAAATTTGGCAGACAAGTCATGATTATAGTAATGGTCGTATACCGGGTTCCGGAACCATAATATGGACCCGGTATCAATAAATTCAAACATTGCTCAAATCTTTAAAGTCATTAAACTTTTAAACTTTTAATTTTTGACAAAAAGCGATAACTCAAGATAGGGACCTTCGAATTTGATATCCGGCATACGCCCCGATTCCAAATCAAGAACGGACACCCCGAGATCGTCAAAACACGGATTCGGGTCTGTTTGCTCAAAATATTGACCGAAGTCAACTCAAATGGAATTTTAAGGCAAAATTTCACTATTTTATCAATTTTTAACTTGAAAGCCTTCCGAAAAAACACCCGAACTATGCATACAAATCGAGGAGGCTTAAGGAAGCTATTGGAGGGTTCGAAACACAGAATTACGATTTGAAACTCTAGATGACCTATAGGTCATAACATAATGAGTGACAAAGTCGACTCCTCGCTACTCTAAATTCAAGGCTAGGCTTGATACTTACTAGGGTACCGTATTTTTCACTCATACTATAGTTTTCCACATGTTTTGCAGGTTTTGAGGCTGTTGTGAGCGGTATTCATCCAATTTAGTAAGAGAACTTGTGGCGACTTCGTGGTGAGCTGCTCTACTTGGTCGATTTGTAGCACATGGTGTCCCCTTCCCTACTTATCTCTTATATCTATCTATTTCATTTAGACGGACAATTTATTCGGATTATTTTACAAACTATTGTTTGATGCTTGTGATGATTGTGGCATCCAAGTTTTGGGCAATATAGCAGCTGTGGTCGTGTTTAGAGCCTGCCTCAACTAGTTTATATATGTTATCAGACTTAATATTATTCCGGTTCTTATCACATTGAGTATTTTGTTAAAATTTGATTAATCTACTTTAGAATTGTGATTGTTATTGTGTTGGCTTGCGTAGTGAGCGGGTTAAGCGCCATCACGACCTTTGGTGGAATTTCGGATCATGATAAGTTGTTATTAGAGCACAAGACTCAAAGGGCCTCACAAATCAGAAATAGGCCTAGTAGAGTGTTTTAGATCGATATAGAGAGGTCAATATCTGTCTGCGAGAGGCTATAGGGGTTTAGGAAATTTCCTTTTTCTTAATTCCTCATCGTGCGTCGATTATTGTTTTGACTCTAAATTCTTCTATTATATTTTCTCACAGATGGTGAGGACTCGCGCTTCAGGAGCAGCAGAGGATGTAGGGGCAGTACCACTTGTCATGACCGAGAGAGCTAGAGGCCCAGGTAGGGCCAAAGCTCCTGCTAGTGGCAGTATTATTAATGTCAGTGGTGGAGCATCCACCAGGGCCCGTGGTAAGTTGCAGAGGACCCACCCGTGGAGCAGGTGGAGGAGCAGATCATAGACGAGCATGTTGAGGCTCCAGTGCACACATAGCAGCCAAAAGGTTTTATTGATGCATTGACCCAGTGATAAGTGTGGACTTTAGCCACTTATTAGTACCTTCTTTCTTTAGTTATTAGTCCTAAAGTAATGATTTTTGTCTCTAAATCTAATGAAAATATGTGAATTGCAGGTGTGCTGGAAAATGTGAGCTCAATGGAGAAATGTAACTCAAAAAGAAAATATTGTAGCTAAGACCAGCGAAGGAAATGCACGAATAGTGCGGCCTGTAGAATTCTATCTGTGGCCGCAAAAGCAAATATGGCTCGCAACAAATAACAAGTGGCTGAAACAATGATCTGAAGCTTCAGGGATTCTTGGCAGAAGTACGGTCCGCAAACCAAAAAGTGTGGTCGCACTTGAGGTTCATATTGGCAATCCTGAGAGATCCGAGAAGATGCAATTGAACAAAGTCTGAAGCCTTCTCAAAGAGCGATCTCCATCAATTTAGTACGACTGCAGAAGCTAAAGCGTGACTGTTGCACCCTATTTTGCGCTAGTCAAGACAAGATTCAACTTGTGGTTTCTCTATAGTTGATGAAAGAGAGTCGTCACCTAATATTTAAAGGTATACTACCTATTTAATTACTAAATTACATTTTATTAGTTTGCTAATCGGTGAGACTATGGGTAAGCGTTCTTGTTCTTCTAAGAGAAAGATGTTAGGCACCCCTTACAATCTACTTGAGGTAGCTCCATAGGACTTAGACTAATTTTTTAGGAACCAGTTATTTAATAATATGCTTAATCACTATTAGGGCATGTCTTACCATATATATTTAAGGGAGGGTATATATAAGGGATGTAAGACGTAAGAAGGATGTGTTATTATAAAAGAGTTCTGAAAGGTTAAAAGAGTTCTGAAAGTAGTCCATGATTTACAAGGCTTGTAATAACGAGATTAAGTTATGGAGGTAGTTGTTTTAAGGTATGGGTGTTTATAGTACTCCAAAAAGTATTTTGTAAGAGAGTGAGCCAAAATGTACCTCGATTTAAAAATCGGAAAAGAGGTAGTCTTTTGGAAATCCATTTTTGGGTGATAGAACTTCAATACTTTATGAAAATTGATTTTGCGTCTTGTTAGTAAAAATCGGCGATTCTTTCCGATTTCCTTTCTATAATGGGGCTGCTATTTTTGACTAGAGTTTGGGCTTCAAAATCTTTTAAGAGAGGTGTGTGAACAAGATGAATAAATTATTATTAGCGAAGTGAAGATTAATTACTAACTAATTCTCTTTAAATCCTATATTATTTAAAGCTTTCCTATGCTTCATGTGATATTAAAGCATGGAGGTAAAGTACATGATCATATATATGAGTGTTAAATACAAGATAACAAAATACAATGGGTGGTAAGCGAAAGTAATAAAGCCATAACTAGGTTATGGAAGCAATAAATAGTAACAAAGGAAATGAGGGAAAAAAAAAACTGGACTCTGATTGTTGGGCCTCGAGAAGGTAGATCCAGCGATTAAAAGATACGGCTGATGCTGACTGGACCATCCAGAAAATGCAGCAAGGCTGGTTTGGGCCTGTGTTCCTTAGGAACTCAGCAGGCCCGAATATGTACATGCCGAAAAAGAAAGAAGGTCATTAGATGTATATTCCACATTCTCATCATATTCAAACATGTATGAAATGTATATAGACAAGCAACTAGAACAGTAAATTACCAATATTCAAATGCTATGGGAGATTATATTAATATGGTAGTTAATACGACAAATAATTTACATTGAAAACATTTCGTTGTCATTAAACACCAAACCCCCAAAGAACCAAATGTGCCAATGAATTAAGGGACACGGAGGAAGTTCTACTCAAGGTCGATGCTCCCTTTGAATCCCTCGACGTTTCAAAGTTCCCAAGGGACTCATGGCCCAAGGCAATGCTTGTGCGGCGGAGGGCAGCCCAACCTAGAGTTAAACTCCACTCCTAAATACCCTTAAACACTAACAATATGTTTTCTTTATAGGTTTAAATGCCAATGAGGCCATTTCAATGTAAACTAAATTCTATATCATTATTTGCCACGAAATACTTTCCTTTCTAACGCAAGAACAGACAATCTACATTTGATACCAAATAACATACATATCAAGTGTATTCAAGGTTTTATTTTCGAAAACACGTAGGAGAAGAGAAGAAACATCACAAGCATGTTATAAAGGTCTGAACATTGGAGAAGAGCACACTCAAAGGAAAGCCAAGCTATACAGGCTCGTATATGCAATAACACAACAGATACAGATGTTCCTGCCTCTGGCAAACAGACCGTGAACTGATTGGTTTTCTTCTAGCAAATACATGGGTTGATAATACTACTTAACACCTTAAAGGTCATCAACAAAGACTCAGACAAAACAGTCATGTCCAACCATTTTTACAGAGGTTATCAAAGATACCGGGAACAAGATTAAACTCTCTACATGACTACAAGTTTACAGATTTAAGAATGGAATCACTAAGGACTCAACAGAGTCATACTCCGAACAATGTTAGCTCTAAGCAAGTCATCATGTTCAGGCAGTATCAACAAAGGACCTTGTAAGGTTTAAGGATAAGGTTTAGCTTCAAATTAACAATAGGGAAGGGACTAGGCACAATTTTAGAACAAGAACATGGAAGTAAAGAGTCAAATAAGGATACTTGCAATGTTCAGTCAACTATACACATGCAGGGTAAATGAAGAAGAGGCTTCATACAGACAAGGGAGCTTTGCACATTACATTATCAAGTTAGACATATCCATGAATAAGTGAATTAAAGGTGAAGGAAACATTGCATCAAAACAGGTTTAACTCAAGCATAAGTTTAGTTTAGTATCTAAATGTGAAGTAATCCTGCTTCAGCTTTTAAAAGTTATCACTTGATTAATAAAGAATAATTAAGTCTCACTTTTTATGGAAGACAACTTAGTGATAGATGCATGTAAGCTTCAAAAACCAAGAGTAGTTCAAAGAGATTAAATACATGGAAATACAATACCAAGTAAGTTTTGAATAAAACATGCAACTGAAGATGTTAACCAATCAAGAAACAATTAAGTTCAGCTTAGCAAACACTATAAGTCACTTTTAACAAAATAGGATCATGACTTGTTCTGTGAAGGAAGGTCTTGATATCAACAAAATGTGTACAATAGAGTTATTGGTAAACAAGAAAGTTCAATTCAAACAAAACTAGGTCGAAAGATGCAACCAATCATTAGATGAAGTCATGAGAGTGTTACAGTGACAACCTAGAAGTTGGTTTCAAAGTACCAAATACTAAGATAGAGAGGATAAGCATATAAACACTTAGATTTTCATGCTTTAGTTAGATGGTAGATGATATGAACTTAGGCACCTTCAAATTCAACTCAGTTATGATTATCAAGCAATAAACTTAAACACAACACTGACAGAATATAGAGAAGCAACATATAAAGGTAAAGGTCTCTGCAGAATCATCAATGGAAGGCTGTGAAGCTTAGGTAAGTATGAACAATCATTCAAGGTGCATTATAGCTTAAACATATTGACTGTTGGGATTCAAAAACGAAAATCATTGAGAAACACTTAAAAACTTGATTGATCATCAATTAAAGACTCAAAAGGCATGATAAATAATCACGAGAAAAAAATATGCTATCAGAACATAAGCATTATCATACCAATTACAAACATTATAAACTACTATAATTATCAAAAGATAATATATCACATTTATGGCATTCGAAAGAGATGAGCAAAAGAGAGAGATGAGGGATGTGCTAACCTTTTTGAGGACAGCAGCCCAAACGAAGACTCTCTTAGTTTGCTTAAGACCCCAAGAAATTCAAGTTCAAAGCAGTGACAATACTCAGAAACAAAAAGAAAAGAAACAGTAAGGGACAATAGGCTTTTTGAACTAAAAATTGCTCTTAGATGGTTTCAGTGTTCGGTCATGTGTGAGAAAATAAAAGGCCCCTTTTATAGTGCCATTTAAGGCTGTAGGTCTTCAAAAACTCAAATCAGTAGTGGAGAGTGACGCATGGTAGATGATGATAATAAATCGAGTGAAAATCAGGAAGAAACAGAGGGGAAAAGCAAGGTCGATTTTCGTTGAGAAAAGGGATCGACTGTTGAAGGCTTTGAACCAATGGAAAAATCCTAAAACCTTGAGGTCACTATTTTTGACCTCTAGGTATAGAATTTCATGATGAATCTCTAAAGGAAGCTCCATGCAAGCTCTGATTTGACGGCGTATAAGAGGATTTGAACGATTTGAAATTTCATGTTTAAGATAGGGTTCCAGATTTTAGGCATTTGAATTTGAACGATGAAATGGGGAAGAAACCAGTGGGATTTGCGGATTCAGAAGGTAAAGTGTATGATTTCTGGTCGATTAGTTCCCTTGTACGAATTGGTGCAAGGTTTTTTGATTGATTAGTATGATAGGGGTTGAGAGATGAAAGAGAGAAAAGAGAAAGGAGGGGTTGATGGTCTTAGACGAAATGATTTAGGGTTAGGGGAATGGGGGAGGGGGGGTTGGTCTCTGAGTTACTGGCATTTTGGTGTTGAAACGTTTTCTGTGGGAAAATTTTATGGCCGTTGGATCCTTGTGATCCAATGATCAAAATAAGGTGACGTGGTTAAATGTCGTGCAAGACGGGTGACGTGGCATGTCCTCATTGGATGAGAAGAAGCGATGGCTGATGCACTGGGCCAAAATGATTTAAGGAATAGCTACTTTGCATTAAATTGAGAATTGCAATTGTAGCTTTTTGTTTTTTATCCTCTTTTGAATTTAATTTGAATAAACTTAACTATTTTATTAAAATGTGATAAAAATTATAATTATTATATACAACTAATCATTTTACTTCATTATTTACAAAAAAAAAAAATTTGTTTTCCTAAATTGTAGCACTATGTTTCGAATTTCATATAATAATCTAATTAACAAGAAATTAAAGAGTAATTTATCAAATTAATTATAGAACCCACGTAATGTATATATAAATAATATTTTAATAATCTTAAAATAGTAAATATTTTTGTAATTACATAATGTTAACACTACGCGATTAATTTCAAAACTATTGCTTAAATTAATTTGTAAGAATAGGTATTAGTTACTAGAAAACACTTTAATTTTTTTTTTTGTAAATTATTAAGTATAAATAAATTAATTTAAAAAGAGAGGGTCAAAATTGGTCGTCAACAACTGCCCCTCTTTGACCGGAGACGATGAAAGAGTTTTCGGGAAAAGAAATTTAACCAAAGAAAGTTTTATCCCACCTTTAAGGCAAGTATTGCAGGAAATGGGGATGGTGAATTGCAGGATTGAGTTAACGAACAATCTAAAAAGATTTAGGAATATTGGGGCCGAATTCTGGCTTTGAACTTCTTAAATATCTCGTGCTTAATGAGGATTAGGCCTCATGTGGTTCTGGAGTAGAGATTTTTAGGAAGCGGCATTCGCAGGAATTGGTCCAGTATCGAATTATGATGATACGGCGAGACGGAAGATTGGACATTCGTGATAGATTGAATTTTGTGGCTTGATTTGAAGGAATTGAAATTTTTTGAGTTTCACTGATCGTCTTGATCTGGGATCTTAGGCCCGCTAATGGGTTGGCTGTCTCCACAATGTTGTAGTTCGGTTTGTCGCTAAGAAAGAGTTCCACGCTACGTTGCTCGTTATTCTTTCTATTTTTGAAATACTAATGGAGTGTCTTTCTAATAAAATATCTATGGCAAAACAAAAACGTGGATGATTATCATAAGAGATTCCCAACATATCATATGATTCTTGTTCTTGAAAATCCAAACTTTTCCTAATAGTGTTCTTTCTAAGAGTAGGCGTGGAGAGCCTTTTGCCGGGAAACTTGCAAGTACAGTTTGGGGGTGAAGTTTATGCCATTTACTCGTCTTGGTGGGGTTTGCACCTAAATAAATGGTAGACACGCAAAAAAATAAGATGATAGAGTCATGCAAAACAAATGAAATACACGCATACCAATATATTGTAGTGCAAAATCTATTAAGATGCGATATAAATGATGCAGGAATGATGATGCCTGGCCGCCGGCGAGCCGTTATTTGGGATCGAGATGATGAGATACTTGATCGTGACTCGATTTGTTAGCCGGTTTGTGTACCGTTCCGCGGCTGTCGGAGCATTTGAATATTGTCTCCGCTTGTTAGGAGAGCTTTATACTAAGAAATGTCTCCGCTTGTTGGTAGAGCTTGATTAGTAAAGTGCGTCTCAGCTTGTTAGGAGAGATTTGCACTGAAATATAAAGTAACTCCCAACCCTAATCATGCCTAAAGCTGTGTGAGCAAAACATTAAGCATTCAAAGTAATAGTACATGAAATGAAAGCATGCCCAAGAGATACTCTGGACGGCGAAACTAAGTCACAACCATCGATTGGCAGAACATCGGTGACAAGGTTTGCGACTATCCATTATGGCATCCATTGCGACAGAGTGGCGATGCGAATTGCATTTGCTCTTTTCCGGTTGATAAGGTGGGATTGAAAACTATAGAGCCCATCCTTACCTACATAGAACTCTCCGTGTTAAGCATATACCTTTTCCTTCTGAGCCAGGATCACACTTCACACTAATCGAATCTCGCATAGAATCCATAAATGAAGAAAGCTTTTCAATTGGAGAAAAGTTCGTTTTCCCGGGGAATTTGCTTGTCAACGAAATTCCACTCATAAGTAGAATCTTGGGAGGTGGACTTATTTTCCCTGGTTACGAGTTGACGACGTTTTCACTACTCAAACTTGAAACACTTCAGAATACTCTATGTTTAATAATCCGTAGTTTTTGGGGAGGAGTATACCGGCATAATTAGTCAACAAGTGCAAACTTCACTGCCCGACAATATGGATGTTCTTTTTGCTGATCTTTTCTCTTTCGTTTTGGTTTTGAGTGTAGGGAGAGGGCAAGGACATTCTCTTCTAGGCCCTTCAAACTCCTCATCGGAAGATTTATTCGGGGTCCAAGCTCCAACATGGCGAAGTTTGCAGCTTGCTATATACTAGGCTCCAATTGGTGAAGCTGTCGTTCGATTTGTGCATGGTGCTCTGATTGATTGACTTGAAGGTTTGCTATATACAAGACTTCAACTAGTGAAGCCGACGGTCAATTTGTACAGGGCGCTCCAATTGATTGAGCTAACGGTTTGCTATACATAGGACTTCAATTGGTGAAGTCGACAGCTCGTTTTGTATGGGGTGCTACGATTTATTGAGTAGCCGTTTCAATATGTGCAAGTTTTCCGTATCAGCTATCTGATTCTGAGGTACCTGTAAAGAATTCAAAATATAGCTTTAGTTGTACTAGGAAATTCTAAGAGAAAGAGGAAAGAGATAGTCTTAGTCAAGTAGCAGATCTGTCATTTTCCCCAGTGTGGTCCTAGTGATTCCTTAGTCCCTGTCGACCCTGCACTCAAAGAAAACTTCTTTGTGGTGGGGGGTGGGGGTGGAAGTGGTTTGTCGACCACAGTGATGGTTTGCCTCGGCTTTTGACATGATTGCATCGCGAAGTTCGGTAGATGGAATAAATTATTGTATGTATATATATATATACACATATATATATATATATATATATACATATATATATATATATATATATAGTAATAATTTTGTTTTAAAAAGTATTTCAAAAATAATGTGTTTTTAAGGCAAATGCCATCGTTTCGGATTCTGACATATCACAAAAGGTTCTCCACACGTGAGCGTATCTTCTGAAGACTTTGTCTGATTGATGTCAATCTTCCGTGATGCTTCTAATAACACGGCTTCTTGCTATTGCAACTGCGTCCTAATTCGAACTAATGCATTACAAGGCTTTCTTAAGCTTATGACCGAACCCTTTCAGGTTGCCTACGTATCCAATATGGAATCAGGTCTGAATGTAGTTTGTGGGTTATGATGAAATATGATGAAGATGATCGAGACTGACTCAGGCAGCCTACATATCCAAATGGAATAAGGTCAAAGCGTAGTTTGATTACAATAGATGTAAAATGATGAGATTAAGAATGAAAATGGCAGAGTCTGACTCAGACTGCCTACGTATCCAACTAGAATCAGGCTAGAACGTAGTTCAATTATAAAAGATGAATGAATCCGATGAGGATTGCCTACGTATTCCTTTTTGAGGAAATCAAGTCGGCGTAGTTCCTGAGCAACATACAAAGTGATATTTGGTTTTTCTATTACAAAGGGGGAGAGAAACCGAACCCTACGTGGGTTGCCAACGTATCCCTCCGTGGGAAGTCAGATTGAACATAGTTCTGTTACATCAAATACCTAACTCTATTTGTCTTCAAACATAGTATCTCTTGATTGGTTATGTGTTGATAGGCTTCGTGTTCACTCTTCCATCCATTTCTGCCATGATTAGAGCTCCCCCTTATATTGCTTGGTGAACCACGTAAGGACCTTGCCAATTCGGTGCGAACTTTCCTTTGGCTTCTTATTGATGGGGAAAGATTCTCTACAAAACCAACTACACCAGTGTGAATTGGCAAGGCTTTACTCTATTATTAAATTCACAGGCCATCCTTTTTTGATGCAGCTGACCATGACATACTACATCTATTCTTTTCTCATCAATGAGCAGGAGTTGTTCCTGCCTGACCCGTATCTATCCCGCATCATCCAATTTTGCTGCTTGACTGACTCTTAAAGACGATATCTTGACCTCTGTAGGTATCACTACTTCAGTGCCGTATACAACATGTGCGGCGTTGCCCCAGTGGATGTTCTCATGGTAGAACCCAGTAAAGCGAAAGGAAGTTTCTCATGCCTTTTTCTGCGACTGTCCACTATCTTTCACAAATTTCTCTTGATATTCTTGTTGGCTGCCTCGACTGTCCCATTCATTTGTGGTCTGTAGGCTGTGGAATTGCGATCGACAATTCTGAACTTCTTGCAGATTTCTCTCATGAGGCCAAAATGTTGAGGTTAGCGGCATTGTCACTGATGATAGACATTGGTATCCCAAATCTGCTAACGATGTTGCTCCGGACAAAATTTGCCACAACCTTCTTTGTGACGGCCTTTTAAGTAGATGCCTCGACCCATTTGGTGAAATAGTCGATAGGTATGTAAAATGAAACGATGTTTGTTTGATGTTGCGGGTTCTATGGGTCGAATCACGTCCATGCCCCAGGCGGTGAACGACCAAGGTGAACCCATTACATTTATCTCATTTGGTGCAACCCAGATAAAATCCCCGTGCACCTGGCACTGGTGACATTTCTGCATGTAGCGAATGTTGTCACTTTCCATAGTCATCCAAAAGTATCCAGCTCTCAAAATCTTCTTGGCTAATGTCAACCCATTCATCTTGGGTTCGCACATCCTGCATGTATTTCCTCTAGTAATCTGGTTGCTTCGGTGGTGTCTACACATCTCTGCAAACCTAAGTCTGGGGTCCTCCTGTAAAAGACTTTCCCGTTGAGGAAAAAATGGTTTGTCAGCCTCCTCAGTGCTTGTTTTTGACCATTAGTAGCATCTTCCGGGTATTATCTGGTTTCCAGAAATCTCTTGATGTCATGATACCATGGTTTACCATCTGGTTCTTCATCTACTTGGATGCAATACCCATGTTGAACCCTGATCTCTACCTCGATAGGGTCGATATAGTTCTTAATCCTTATGAACTTCTTGCACAACTCCTTCATGCAGTGCAGGTACGATATTATCTTGACATTCTTGTTAGACTGGGCCATGGAACGACTGATGAAATTCAACTTGCCCGGGATACTCATGACATCTTTCTTGCTCTTTGGTGGCGGTAATTCTTGAATGGTCTTGATCTTTGTTGGGTCCAGTTCTATCCGTTCCTGCTTACAATGAGGCCCAATAGTTTTCCAGTGGGGACTCCGAAGCGCACTTTTTGGTGTTCAATTTCAAACTATACCTTCGCAGGCATTCGAAAAATTTCCTCAAGTCGTCCAAATGCTTCAAGCTCTTTCGAGACTTTATGATTACGTCATCCACATACACTTCAATCTCCTTATGAATCATATTCTGAAAGAGGGTCGCCATGGCCCTCATGTAGGTGGCGCTGGCATTCTTGAGACCGAACAACATGACTATATAACAGTACACTCCCCAAGGTGTGGTAAAGGACGTCTTCTCTACATCTTCCTCGTGCATTAAGATTTGGAGGTACCTAGTGAAGCAATCCAAAAATGACTACAAATCCTGCTTTGCACAGTTGTCGATGATGATGTTGATATTTGGTAGAGGGAAATCGTCCTTTGGACTAGCTTTGTTGAGGTCTCAGTAGTCCACACATATTTTGATCTTTCCGTCTTTCTTGGGTGCTGGGACAATGTTTTCCAACCAGCTTGGATAGTTGGTGACCCTTACCACATTTGTTTCTATCTATTTGGTCACTTCTTCCTTTATCCTCGGGCTTAAATCAGGTTTGAAATTTCTGGGTTTCTGCTTGACCGGCGGTTTGGTAGGACCGGCGGCTAGTCCATGCGAGACAATACCAGTGCTTAATCCCGCTATATCATCATAGGACCATGCGAACACATCAACATACTGTCGGAGAAGCTCAATCAATTTTTCCTTTTGCTCGGCTTCTAGGTGAATGCTGATTCTGGTTTCTTTTACGTCTTTTTCACTTCCAAGATAGACCACTTTTGTTTTTTCGACGTTGGGCTCTTTTTGACTCTCCAACTGCTCGATCTCCTATGGGAGATTGTCGGGCATCATGCTCTCGTCATGCTTCTCGTAATTCGTGTCACTCAATAGTTTTGTTACATATCATAATAATGGAATATGGTTTTTTAGTGGTTTGATTACTGAAAATAAAAACTACATATAAACCAAGTGGTAAATAGAGTTGCAATATTTGGGAAAATAATTCTTTATTTCATCAAAAGGGGAATGTCTTAAGCGTTCACAAGAGGCAAACGACAAAAAGGTACAGACACGGTACAGGCCTCAACTAACCGTGCGCTTGTCAAAAGAAAACTTTTACAGTTCTAGACTACCAGGACTCCTAGCGAACCAAAGATGGACCGGCGGTCCAATTCCGCAGCTCTTTCCCTGGTTCGACATCGCTGATAGACAGTGTCTTGATGTCAGTTCCTTCACAACATTCTTGAATCATATTCACAAACATCTTTCCCATACCGTCGATGATATTACTATACTGAACTCTGTCCCAAACTTGCAACATGCACTGGCACAAAAACCTTTTTCTCGGAGCTAATGGTGCGAACTTTCCCTTCCGGAGGGTGATATCCTATGCTAGCCTTTCCTTTCTGGCCATTATGTTCAGTTTGCTCTGTGATTCCATCTGACTTGGCGCCCAATCCTGTTCCTAGCCTGTATCCATATTTCATCATTTCCCTCATAGCCATCTTTGATCTATACAGTGACTGCACTCCCAAATTTTGTTCAGTCTTCTTCATCTCGGTAGTCTGCATGATTTTTACTGTGTAGAAGGCAACTCCGTCTAGCCCTTCAATGAATTGAACAGCATACTCCAAATAGGCGGAGTGATCCCACTCTCTATGGACCATAATCTCCTAACATCCCCACTAAAATTTCATGCATTGGTGAAATGTGGATGGCACGACCCCTGCTATATGTATCCAGGGCCTACCTAGCAGCAAGCTATAGGAATAAGAGATGTCCATTACTTGAAACAACACCGGAAAATCGACCTGACCCTTCTGCAAGGCTAAATAAATTTCTCGAATAACATCGCTTTGCAAACCATCAAAGGCTCTCACCCTTACATGGCTTTCCTTGACATCCCTCAAATGATTTCCTAACTCCCGTAGAGTGGAGAGTGGATAAACGTTCACTCCTGACCCTCCGTCGACCAACACCTAAGACACCACTTTTTCCCCGCATTTGACAGTGATGTGAAGAGCTTTGTTGTGACTTGCGCCTTCGACAGGGAGTTCGTCTCTTCTGAAAGTGATCATGTTTGCTTTGACCATTTTCCCAATTGTCCTGGCCAATGCCTCACTAGTGATGTTACTTGGTACACTTATCCCACTTAGTATTTTTAACAGCGCGTCCTTATGACTGTAGGAGCTCATTAATTGATCCATGATTGATATCTGTGCTAGAATTTTCTTCAGATGCCCCTCCACAGAATACTCTTTGCTTGACATTATTTTCCAATACTCAACAGCTTCTGGGTCTGTTATGTTTCTTCTTGGAATTTGCTCTCTCCCCGAGTTTCCTCGGTTGACGCCTTCTGGAGCGTAGCATCTCCAATACCTAGTCATACCATAGGCTGTGGCAGAGTCTATAATTTTGGCCTTTCACTTTTGCTGGTATGTCCATTGGACAGTTTTATATTCCTAACTTTTTTCCTGTCTAGTAGCACCGGCATGTTGCTGCGGATAAGTCTGAACCATCACTGTAGGCCTCAATTGTACTCTAATGATCAGAGCCTTTTGAGGAGGGATTCTGGCAGCTTCTACATTTCCTACAGTGACAAGTGTTACCTTTAGGTCATACTCTTCGTCCAATGCGATCATGTTGGCTCCCGAATTTCGATGATTTGGCAGGGGATTGTGATTCACATTGGGTGGTGTTCTAGTGCACTTAATGGCTCTGCTCTTGATCAAGGTCTCAATTTCATTTTTCAACTTAAAACAATATTCAGTATCATACCCAGGTACGTTGGATTGGTATACGCATCTTTTAATGGAATCAAAATACTTGGAGGGATGTTTAGGAACCCTTCATTCGATTGCGTGTATCAATCCTTCTCTTCTCAATCTCTCGAACAGTTGGGCTAGAGGTTCAGCAATCAGGGTATAAGTTCTAGGAACCCTCTTTTCAAAGTTGGGACGAGGGCGTGGTGCGTATGCAGGTCGGTTTTGATGAGTAGTTGTTTGAGCAAGAGCATATGGTCGTTGTGGGTTTTGGTTGTTACTAGCTCGAGGAGGGTTGTATTGTGGTTGAGGTTGGTAATATGAATGGGTATTATATACTAGAGTGTAAGTGGGTGGTGGGGAAAGGTTATTTGGGTAATAAGAGGTGCTTCCGTGGTGTGGGTTGGTTTGATACTAAGGGACGACTGCTGAGACCTACTCTTTCTTCTTCTTTCCGCTACCGATTGACCCTGACCGAATGGCCTTGCTGGCCGCTTGCAGTGCATCCATGGATTTTACTTTACCAGATTTTATGCCTTCTCCTAAGACATCTCTCATCTTGACCAGCTCAGGGAATTTTTGTCCAATCATTCCCATCATCTTTTCAAACTATCTTCCCTCCTAGTATAGGATGAAATATTTGGTTAGTTCACTGTCGTCCAACGGAGGTTGCACCATGGTGGCTATCTACTCCACTCTCGTGCATATTCTTGAAATGACTCAGATGGTAATTCAGTAGGTTCACCGGTGCGAACCGATCAGGAGTGATCTCTGTGTTGAATAGAAAATGATTCATGAAGTCCTCTGCCATATCTTGCCAAGTTCTCCAATTTTGCGGATCCTGTTGAGTATACCGGGTGAGTGCTTCTTCCGTGAAACTCCTTATAAATAACTTCATCCTTAGCTTCTCGTTCCTTCCCTCTTCGACTAACTTGTCACAATATGCCCACAAATGTGCGTGAGGGTCCCCCGCCCCATCGAGGATATCAAACTTTGGGGGTTTGTGTTCTTCTGGCATATCCATATCTAGATGAATGCACAGATCCTCGTAGTCCAAACTTTCACTTCCCCAGGCAATTTGGAGGCTCTTCATTTGCCTTCTTAACATTAGTAACTGCTCAAATATAGACTCTTTTTCCTTACTCCTGGCTTCTCTCTCCATCTCGGCATATTGGTCAATTTCATAAGGCACCCTGATCGTGACAAGTGCTGTAAAGGTAGGTTCGCAAATGGCATATACAAGGGGAACATACCGCTAATGGGTGGCGGCATGTGCCACAGGTATGTGTTGGTTAGTGGTAGAAGTGACCCTGTCACGAGAAGGGGTAGTTGCATTGGTGGTAATAGTTGGGTTATGTGATGTCTGAGTGTATTTTGGTATTGGTGGCGGCATGTGCCACAGGTATTGTTGTTTTGGCGTGATGTGGAAGGAAAGTGTTCAGGGAGTGAATCCAAAGAAGGGAATCGAGGTGGTTGAAGAAGTGTTGTCACGACCAGGTGTTCCAGTTCTCTGATATATTGTACCTCCTCCCTTAAAGACTCCATTTCCTAGGCCATCCTGGCCATGTGTTCATCATTCCTGGTGTTGTCTTTTTCCCTCGATCTCCCCGAGCTGTCGGCTTTGACCAGAGCATGTTCAATTGGGTCTTGTGTGGCTGACATCTTTCCTTTTAACCTTAGATTATATGGTGGTTCTGCCAGTTTTGGTCAACAGGAACCAACTTTCTTTTCTTTTTGGGGATAATAATTAAATAATAAGAAAAATAAGAAGATAGAAAATAAAAAGGAACAAATGTCAGCTTCTTTGTTTATACAAGTAGGAAGTCACACAGAGCAAATAATTCATGCATTACAGCTAGCGCGTTTTCTATAATTTGCAGGGACCTCTCATTGCCGGAGGTAGGCTTAATTCGCAGAGATTTGACAATCATTTAGACTTGACACATTTAGATCCGAACCAATTTGATTTCATTGATAATTGGGATAGATACAAGTGGGAACAAGGATTACATCATTGTTTCATAGAATTGCATGGGCTTGGACAACTTACCTGATCAGAAAGTAAAAGAGAAAACTAGGGATAAGGGTACAAAAGAGGGAGAGCGGGGAAATCAACCAACTCTAACAACCTTCCCCTGAGTCGTTTCCCGTGTCCTTCTCTTCTTCCGGCTATGTGCTTGACTCTATTTGGATGCATTCCACTACCCAATCATCATCCTCTGCGGGCGGCAACATGTGGTTAATGGATCTCGAGACCACCTGACAGTGGTCATAGGATAATGTGGCAGGATCTCAATGTAAATGTGTGAAGCAGCCACTGCATCCTCTAACAAAGATATTCCCTCTCTTCTTAAGAGGGCCCGTTCTTCTTCTTCTTCGTTAATCCATACGTAATACTCAGGAGTACACCACGAGTTTTTACCCATAGGCATTGTGACAAGGTCGCACCACTCTTCTTGTAGCCTTTTTATCTTGAGAAATGGGATTTGTCCATTGTACTCACCCTCGTATAGTGCTCCTTGTCCGTAGAGGCACGACTTGGATCATCACGAACTGCTTGAGGACCCGCAGGGGTGAGTATGGTTGAGTACCTTCCAGTTCGACCAGCTCAATGAAGTATTTCTGAGGAGTCCTAAAGATTGCCCTTCCACTAATCCGGAGAGCTTTCAGTTGATCCATTTTCCAATCAGATTTGCTAGCGTTTCCCTCCATTCTTCCTGCCCATGTGGGGAGACCCGATGTCTCATTTTTTCATTGTGGCGTCGGATAATATTGCTGACGCCTATGAAGTAGTCTATGGTGGCCTCACCCTAGAAGAAATGTTCAGTAGCCTAGCTCTAATGTTGCACCGCGTGTTCTCGTGAAAGCGGGTTTTTTTAAGGTGTGTTAGGGCACCTATTTGCAAATAACTCTGTTTTAACTAGTCTGTCGGGTAAGGGCTCAAATTACCTCAAAGATAAGGTATTAGGCATTCTTCGAGGTCCACAACTGTGGGTCCCGGGCAAATTTTAAATTATGTGGAATATTTAATTATGCTAGGTGATCAAATAAGCAATAAAAAATATAGAAATTGAAGACTCTTGTTATAACACATAGGAATAAATAATCAGTACAAGTCTTAAAGATTAGAAGTGTACAACTGCATTGGTCTATGTTAAATAACTAAATGTAAATAACAAGCATATAAAGAAAAAGGGAGAGGTCCTGTGGTTTTTAGACTAAAAGACCACCCCGTGCAACATAAATAATACTTCGCAACTCCCTTAAGGTAGGGCTTGCCCATATTATTCAACGGGCACAGACTATCATCTCCTGCTACCCAATTACTATGTTGAAGTTGTTACTTAAAGGCGCTCTAATTCAATTCTAAACCGTATCCTATGCGTGCACTACCCGTCCCATACTTATGGTCTAGGAAGCTTTGAACCTGCTATGAGGTGGTTATAAACTCAACTTTGGTTGCTCAAAATGAGAAAGCTAGGCGATGTTCAAAACAGATAGGACTTCACGTATAGACAATTAAAGGCACAAGTTAGACTCCACACATAGACAACAAATGCACGCGACAGAATAGGTAGTAGATGATTTCAGAATTAAAAAACTTAGAGTTCTATAGGCATGGCTTCTATGTGATTCTGAATTACAACATTGTATATGCAACATTATTGTTCTAAATTGCTTTGGCGAGGAGGCAGTAACCTATTTGCAAACTCAGAATTATTAGTGCTGATTCTGTAAATATGCGGCTTAGGCAGGCGATATTGTCCTATAGGGATAAAGTGTAATAGTTGCGTGGTTAAGCAATGAAACAACTTTCAGAGTCCAGTATTAACAACGTTGATCTCATAAACAATTTTTTAAGCGAGTGACAACATCCTATAGGCAGGATTTCTAACAATTGACAATCAGACTTTATTTTTGTAACACCTTATTCCTATAGGCATGTCACATAGGTAGGGCAGTGTAATGAAAACAACAAAAGTAGTTGATTAACAGATTCGTATTCTATAGTCATGATATCTAGATGTGCAGTACACTACAAGTAATAGAAGCAAGCGATCAATTGATTATCTGACGTCCTATAGGCATGGTATATAGGTTAACAAAAGCATATGTTATACATCCTATAGGCATGCTGTCTAAATGTACAATAGTAACAAAGAATCGAGTATGGTAAATACTTGAACTAACATCATTGAACAGTGTACAAGTGAGGTGTGCATGATTCCTATATACATGATTTCTCCTGATGTGCAGAGGTAAAGCAAGTTAAACAAAGTAGCACATAAAGTATGTAGACCCTATAAGCATGTTTTCAACCCTGTCATGCAAATATTAGAATACCCCATACCCTTTTCAGTAATCTCCCCATTATTCGTTATTACAAATTACTATAGGCCCAAATAACATAGTATAAACAAAAATATGACTAGTTACAGGATGAAACAACTATAATCCCAATAGAACAAACATAGGCCCAATGCAGTACAACCCAGGGATGTGCCCAGGCCTTCAATGGTCTTAATCTTCGCACAACAGCAAACCCATACACCATTTAGCATAGCAACCTGAGTTTCATGCTCAAACCCAACATGTAGGCCCCAACACTAGGCTTAAAAAATAATCTTACTTACCCAAACCATGCCAAAATCAACCATATAGGTGACAGAATACTCCTAGAATTAACTAAACAACTTAAACGCTTAGTTCTTAGAGCTGTAGCTAACAACAGCTCTAGCCAAGACACATATACCTAACCAGGAAAAATTGCAAGGCGCACAAGGCACGTATAAGGCAAGTTTATGCATATAATGCTAAAAATGTTTAAGAGTGACATGATAGTAAAACATTCCACAAAGTTTCAAAATGTAGCATGATTCAGAATCAACCCAGGGAACCTTAGATGAAGCTCTAGCAAATTCAGGCCAGAAACAAACAAACCACAACCATCACATGAAAGTGTTCATCATGAAACATAAAGGCGCAACATAATAGAACAAACTCATGATCAAGAAATTGCTTAATGAAGCACGGAAAAACTCTAGCATGCTGAATATTAATCACAATATAAGAGACATGTCAATTTTCAGAAGCAAGATAGGCTAGTATTGGATCTCGCACTGGTTGGCTATACATGAGAGGATAGGCTGGTTACAAGGTTTACCCTAAGGTCGGAAACAATATTGAAGAGCACAGGATTGCATAAGTCGAACATAGATTAGAACTTAAATGGCATGGAAACATTCCTTAGCTAATCAGTACAATCTCAAGAATTTAGCTGGTTGGACAGGAATGACTTAACAAGTTCTAAAACACATGCTTTGATTGATCATAAAGATATAGAACCAGGCAGGGAACATGCACTAACTTACAAGTAGCAGGGAAAACATGTTTGGGTTGGTAACATGATCAGGAGTTAACTGAAAAGTATTAAGTTGCACATGAGTGACTCAACAAGAATTAGAACGGGTTATGGGCATGACTCGACTCATTACAAAAGTACAGTCCAAGGCAAGAAGCTAAACTCAGAATAAGCAATAGTGATAAGCATTCCAGCACACAAATTAGAGCAAACAGACTTAAGAAAACAGAACCAAGGCAACAAATAGGTAAGTTCAATTACTAGAAGGTATGGAGCCCCAAGAATAGCTTCATAGCAGACAATAGCATGTTGGTTCATAAAAATCTAAGAGACATAGATATGCAAAGCAGGAACTCAAACGAAAGGAAAATGAAATTGCAAGAGTCATAGGTACTTACCAACTACAGATTAATGAACAAGTAAACAAGAGGAATAATTTTAGCAACACCTTCAATGTCTATAGCAAAACGAACAGTAGAACTCGGGAATCTCTGTGCGTCACAGTTCCTAAGAGTTTCGAATGAACCCCGAGTAGTTCTCACACTTAGAAAGGTTTAATAATCGAATTCTGGTGGCCTTGACTTTCAGCCGGCCAAGAGATTGAGCCTTAGAGTAGTATAAAACGACTAAGAATAAGAGAGTAGTAGTAATTTCAGTGATTAAGGTATGTCTAGAGGAATAAGAGGAAGGGTTTATATAGTAGTAAAATTTAACACACAAACAAGAAAAAATAGTCGATTAAACACGAAGAAGGAAGGAAAAACATGCGAAATCGATTTAGAATCATTATAGTAGAAAAATTAGGCAAACCCTAGTTCAAAAGGAGAACACAGATGGTCGAAATATCACTAAGTCGGACCGATATAGCCTAGTAGTGAGTGTATCCAGACGAAATATCGCCTAAATCTCAAAAGTTGAAGGCGATGGTACTTGATTTGGGAGATCGGTACTTGCCAAAAATGGGGCAAGTACAATGTAATACAATATTCTTGTAAGAAATAACGGGATATTGCATAGAAGGTAAGGTAATCATGGATTGATTCCATTTTGGGGCCGGATTGGGAGACGATTCGGAGACATGGCGGCTAGGGTTTCTTAGAGAAGAAGAGAGCAGAGAGGATTTAAGGGCGGCAGACGAGTAAAATGAGGTTAGTTTTTGGGTGAGGTTAATTAAAAAGGGGGAGGTAGTTTATGGGCCGTTTATCAATAAAAGAAAGAGTGGGGCGGGTCATTGAAACGGGTCACGATCGGGTTTGGAAAGGGGTTGTTTGGTTTGGGCTACTGAAGGGTAAATGGAGATGGGCCAGCTGTTTTGGGCCTTGATTTGGTTCGAAATTAGCTCAGAATTGGGCTACAATTTAAATACACGAAATTCGTAAAAAATAAATTATGAAGAATTACTAATAAGTAATAAAAATATTATTCATGCAGTAAAATGCTTGAAAATAACAGCTTAACAATATAAAAAATATAAGAAATGTTATTTTAATATAAATGATATAATAAATACAATTATGTATAAAATAAAGGCTATTTTTGCAAAATTATATAAATAGCTTAAAAATACAAATATAATAATATTAAATAAAGTAAAATGTTATGAAACATATATGTGGGTACAAATAATAAATTTGGATAATTAAGTCACCACAAAATAATTTAAAGGGGTAATTAATACATATCCAAATAATTTAAATGCAAGAAATCAATTTTAAAACTTAAAGAATTATGGAAAATTATGGAAGATACTTGTATGACTCTTGTAAACTGGTGAGGATGCAGTAATGATATTATAAAAGCATATATAACCATTATATAAACATGAGGGCAAAATTGGGTATCAATAGCAAATTACAACCTTTAAAGAAATCATACCCTCGTGCACATGCGGACAGAGACCTCAACATCTCTGCTAACACCATCAGCACCAAAGTAGCTTGAAGATTGCCACAGAAGATTGCCAGACCACTGGTAACAAGTTGATGTTGATACAACCCGTTCGTTGCAGGAAGACCAATAGTACCAATAGTACCAATAGTGCCATTGAGAAAGTGATAGGCCAGAGACTCTTACGCTTGTTCACATCGAAAATCCCCTAAATACCATTCGTAGCTTTCACGGTGTCTAAATCTATCGAACATCTAGTCAAGGCTCACTCATCCGTCCTTGATACTTCTGACACTCCTATTGTTGGCAAGGCCTAAGGCATCCAAGAACCAGTAAGCGGGCATAGTAATTGGCAATACTGGCTTTCTTCCGTTGAACAGCAGCTCGGTCAAACTTATGACTTCTTCCAATGTTGGGCCAACGATCATTTGAAAATAATGTGTTTTTAAGGCCAATGCCGTCATTCCGGATAACGACATGTTACAAATGGTTTTCCACACGTGAGCATATCTTCTTGAAGACTTTGTCCTGTTGATGTCGGTCTTCCGCGATGCTTCTGAAACGTGGCTGCTTGATATTGCGACTACATCCTAATTCGAACTAATTCATTACAAGGCGTTCCTAAGGTTATGGCCAAACTATTTCAGGTTGCCTATGTATCCAAAACGGAATCAGGTCTAAACGTAGTTCGTGGGTTATGATGAAATATGATGAAGATGACCGAGCCTGACTCACGCAGCCTACATATCCAAATGGAATCAAGTCAAAGCGTAGTTCGATTACAACATATGTAAAATGATGAGATTAAGAATGAAAATGGCCAAGTTTGACTCAGACTGCCTATGTATCCAACTGGAATCAGGCCAGAACGTAGTTCAACTACAAAAGACGACTGAATTCGATGAGGATTGCCTACATATTCCTTTCTGAGGAAATCAAGTCGGCGTAGTTCCCGAGCAACATACAAAGTGATATTTTTTTAACTATTACAAGAGAAAGGGGGAGAGAAATCGAACCCTACGTGGGTTGCTTACGTAACCCTTCGTGGGAAGTCAGGTTGAACATAATTCTGTTATATCAAAAACCTAACACTATATGTCATCAAGCATAGTATCTCTTGATTGCGGCTGAGTTGATAGGCTTTGTGTTGACTCTTCCATCCATTTCTGCCAAGATTACAGCTCCACCGGACAGTGCTCGCACGTAAGATCTTTGCCAATTTGGTGAGAGCTTTCCTTTGCCTTCTTCTTGATGGGGAAAGATTTTCTTCAAACTAACTGTCCCGGTGTGAATTGGCAAGGCTTCACTCTCTTGTTAAATGCAGAGGCCATCCTATTTTGATACAACTGACCATGACATACTGCATCATTCTTTTCTCATCAATGAGCATGAGTTGTTCCTGCCTGACCTGTATCTATTCTGCGTCGTCCAATTTTTCTCTTGAATGCCTCTTAAAGACAGTATCTCGATCTCCCCGGGTATCACTGCCTCAGGGATGTATACCAACATGTATGGTGTTGCCCAGTGGATGTTCTCATGGTGGTCTAATAACCCAGTAAAGCGAAATGCAGTTTCTCGTGCCATTATCTGCGATTGTCCACTATCGTTCGTAGAATTCTCTTGATATTTTTGTTAGTTTCCTTGACTGCCCCATTGAATGGTGGTCTGAACTTCTCGCAGATTTCTCTTGTGGGGTCAATGTTGAGGTTAGCGGCATTGTTTGTGATGATAGACTCTGGTATCCCAAATCTGCAAACGATGTTGTTTCGGACAAAATCTGTCACTACCTTCTTCGTGACGGCCTAGTAAGTAGATGCCTCGACCATTTGGTGAAATAGTCGATAGACACCAAAATGAATTGATGTTTGTTTGATGATGTGGGTTCTATGCATCCAATCACGTCCATGCCCCAGGCGGCGAATGACCAAGTGGTTTTCCGGCCTCCTGAGTCCTCGGTTTTGACCATTAGTAGTATCTTCCGAGTATTTTCTGGTTGCCAGGAATCTCTTGATGTCATGATACCATGGTTTACCATCTGGTTCTTCATCTACATGGAAGCAATACGGATGTTGATCCTTGATCTCTACCTCGATAGTGTCGATGTAGTTCTTATCTAGATGCTGAATCACATATGATAGGGTTGCAAGGGCGTTAGTGAACTCATTCTCAATTTTGGGGACGTGCTTGAACTCAATATTTGTGAACTTCTTACACAGCTCCTTCACGCAGTGAAAGTACGACAGCATCTTGACATTCTTGGTTGACCATTACCCTTAGACTTGGTGTATCAACAAATCAGAATCCCCTATGACCAAAAGTTCTTTGATGTTCATGTCAACTGCCATTCTGATTCCTAGGATGCATGCTTTGTATTCAGCCATATTATTGGTGCAAGGGAATCTTATCTTTGTTGATGTTGGATAATGCTATCCAGATTCTGAAATCAGGACTGCCCCGATTCTGACTCCTTTGAAATTTGCTGCTCCATCAAAAACCATTCTCCACCATTGGTATTATTCTACAAAATCCTCTCCGGCAAATAATACTTCTTCATTGGGGAAATACGTGGTAAGCGGTTCGTAATCCCTATCCAATGTTGTCTAGATTCCGAAATCAGTATTGCCCCAACTCCGACTCTTTTGAAATTTACTGCTCCATCGAAAAACATTCTCCATCATGGGTATTATTCTGCAATATCCTCTCCGGCAAGTAATACTTCATCATCGGGGAAATACGTGGTAAGCAGTTCGTAATCCCTATCCATTGGATTTTCTGCGAAGTGGTCGGCTAAATCTTGTCCTTTGATAGCCTTCTAAGTTATGTATACAATGTCAAATTCGCTGAGGAGAATCTGCCATTTAGCTAGCTTTCCAGTAGGCATTGGCTTCTGGAAAATGTACTTGAGCGGGTCGAGTCGAGATATCAGATGCGTAGTGTATGCCGACATGTAATGCCTTAGCTTCTGAGCAATCCAAGTAAGAGCATAAATGGTACGTTCTATCAGCGTATACTTGGCCTCGCATGGCTTGAACTTCTTGCTTAAGTAGTAGATGGCCTGCTCCTTTCTCCCAGTTTCGTCATGCTGCCCCAACACACAGCCGAAGACGTTATCCAAGACTGACAAATAGAGGAACAATGGCTTCCCTGGTTCGGGGGGAACCAACACTGGCGGGTTTGAGAGATAATCTTTGATTCTGTTGAAGGCTTTTCAGCACTCTTCTGTCCATTTTGTGGCGGCATCATTCATCAATAGTTTGAAAATGGGTACACAGATTGTCGTGGACTGGGTTATGAAAGGACTGATGTAATTCAACCTGCCCAGGAAACTCATGAATATTTTTTTGCTCTTTGGTGGCAGTAATTCCTGGATGGCCTTGATCTTTGATAGGTCCAATTCTATCCCCTTCCTGCTTACAATGGAGCCCAATATTTTACCAGCGGGGACTCCGAACTCGCACTTTGCTGGGTTCAACTTCAAACTGTACCTTCACAGGCATTCGAAAAATTTCCTCAAGTCGTCCAAGTGCTCCAAGATGTTTCGAGACTTTATGATGACTTCATCCACATACACTTCAATCTCTTTATGAATCATATCGTGAAAGAGGGTCGTCATGGACCTCATGTAGGTGGCGCTGGAATTCTTGAGACTGAATGACATGACATTTTAACAGTAGATTCCCCAAGGTGTAGTAAAGGTCGTCTTCTCTGCATCTTCCTCGTGCATTAAGATTTGGCGGTACCCAGCGAAGCAATCCACAAACGATTGCCCTTCCTGCTTTGCATAGCTGTCGATGAGGATATGGATATTTGGTAGAGGGAAATCGTCCTTTGGACTAGCTTCATTGAGGTCTCGGTAGTCCACACATATTATGATCTTTCCGTCTTTCTTGGGTACTGGATGATGTTTGCCAACCAGCTTGGATAGTTGGTGACCCTTACCACATTTGCTTCTATCTATTTCGTCACTTCTTCCTTTATCCTCAGACTTAAATCAGGTTTGAACATTCTGGGTTTCTGCTTGACTGGCGGTCTGGTAGGATTGGTGGGTAGTCGATGCGAGACAATATCAGTGCTTAATCCCGACGTGTCATCATAGGACCATGCAAACTCATCGACGTATTGTCGGAGGAGCTCAATCTGTCTTTCCTTAAGCTCGGCTTCTAGATAAATGTTGATTCTGGTTTCTTTTACGTCTTCTTCACTTCCAAGTTGACCACTTCTATTCTCCAAGGTTGGGCTTTTTCTTACTCTTCAACTGCTGAATCTCATAAGGGAAATTGTCGGGCATCATGCTGTCATCATACACCTTGTAATCTGTCGGTCAACGGTTTCGTTACATGTCATAATAATGGAACACAATTTTTTAGTGGTTTGATTACTGAAAAGAAAAGCTAAGACTAAATAAAGTGGTAAACAAAGTTGCAATATTTGGGAAAATGATTCTTTATTTCATCAAAAGGGGAACGTCTTAAGCGTTCACAAGAGGCAAATGACAAAAAGGTATAGACACGGTACAAGCCTCAATTGACCCTGCAATTTTCAAAAGAAAACTTTTACAGTTCCATGCTACCAAGACTCCTGACGGTGCAATTCTGCAGCTTTTCCCCTGGTTCGACATCCCTGATAGTCTGTGTCTTGATGTTAGTCCCTTCACAGCTTTCTTCGATCATATTCACGAACATCATTCCCATCCCGTCGATGATGTCATCTTCGGGTACTTAATTCTGTCCGGGACATGCAACATGCTATGGCACAAAAACCTTTTTCCCAGAGCTAAAGGTGCGAGCTTTTCCTTCAGGAGGCTGATATCCTATGCCATCCCTCCATTCTGGTCATTATGTTTAATTGGCTCTGTGATACCATCTGACTTGGCTCCCAACCCTATTCCTAGCTTGTATTCATATTTCATCATCTCCCTCATAGCCATCTTGGTTCTATATGGTGACTGCATTCCCAAGTTTTGTTCAGTCTTCTCCATCTCGACAGTCTGCATGATTTTCACTGCATGGAAGGCAACTCCGTCTAGCCCTTCAATGAATGAAATAACATACAACAAATAGGCAGAGTGATCCCACTCGCCATGAACCATGATCTCTTGACATCCTAACTCAAATTTGATGCATTAGTGCAAAGTGCATGGCACGGCCCCTGCCATATGTATCAAGAGCCTGCCTAGCAGCAAGTTGTAGGAAGAGGAGATGTCCATTACTTGAAACAATATCGGAAAATCGACCGACCCGATGTGCAAGGCTAAATAAATTTCTCCAACAACATCCTTTTGCGAACCGTTAAAGGCTCTCACCCTTATGTGACTTTCCTTGCCTTTCCTCAAATGAATTCCCAACACACGTAGAGTGGAGAGCGGAAAAATGTTGACTCTTCACTCTCCGTTGGCAAACACCCGGGACTCCACTTTGTCCCCGCATTTGACTGTGATGTGAAGAGCCTTGTTGTGACTTGCGCCTTCGACATGGAGTTCGTCTCTTCTGAAAGTGATCATGTTTGTTTCGACCATTTTCCCAATTGTCGCGGCCAATGCCTCACTACTGGTGTTACTTGGTACACTTACCCCACTTAGTACTTTTAACAGGGTGTCCTTATGACTGTAGGAGCTCATTAATAGATCCATGATTGATATCTGTGCTGGAGTTTTCTTCAGCTTCTCCTCCACATAATACTCTTTGCTTGACATTCTTTTCCAAAATTTAGCGGCTTCCAGATCTGTTATGTTTCTTCTGGAATTTTTTCTCTCTTGGGGTTTCCTCGGTTGACGTCTTCTGGAGTGTAGCATCTCCCAAACCTAGTCATACCATAGGCTGCGGCAGAGTTTGTAATTGTGGCCTTTCCCTATTGCTGGTACGTCCGTGGGACAGTTTTTTATTCCTGACTTTCTTCATCTTCTGTAGCACCGACAGGTTGCTGCGGATAAGTTTGAACGGTCACTTTAGGCCTCAATTGTGCTGTAATGATCAAAGCCTTTTGAGGAGCGATCTTGGCGGCTTCTGCATTTCATATAGCGACAATTGTTCCTTTGGAAGGTGTTAGGCACCCCTTAAAATCAACCTGCGGTAGCTCCATGAGACTTAGACTAAGGACTCAAGGACTCAAGAGAGTCATACTCTTAACAGCGTTATCTTTAAACAAGTCATCATGTTCAGACAATAGCAGTAAAGGACCTCATAAGGTTTAAGGATCTGGTTTAGTTTCAAATTGACAATAGGGAAAGGACTAGGCACAATTTAAAAACAAGAACATGAAATTAAAGAGTCAAACAGGGATACTTGAAATGTTCAGTCACCAGACACATGTAGGGTAAATGAAATAGTATCTTTATAAAGATAGGGGAGCTGTGCACATTACAGGATCAAGTTAGACATGTCCATGAAGAGGGAAATTACAGGTGAAGGAAGTATTGCATCAAAACAGGTTTAACTTAAGCACAAGTCTAATTTAGTATCTAAGTGTGAAGTAATCCTGCTTCAGCTTTTAAAAGTTATAACTTGATTAATACAGAATAATTAAGTCTCACTTTTTATGGAAGATAACTTAGTGATAGATACATGTAAGCTTCACCAAAAACCAAGAGTAGTTCAAAGAGATTAAACACAGGGAAGTACTATGCCAAGTAAGTCTTGAATTAAACATGCAACTGAAGATGTTAACCAATTAAGAAACAATTAAGTTCTTCTTAGCAAACATTATTAATCACCGATAACAAAACAGGATCATGACTTGTTCTGTGAGGGAAGAATAAATTGATCACAACAGAATGTGTACAGTAGAGCTATTGGTAAAGAAGAAAGTTCAATTCAAACAAAACTAGGTCGACAGATGCAACCAATTATTAGATGAAGTCATGAGAGTGTTACAGTGACAACCCAGAAGCTACTTTCAAAGTAACAAATACTAAGATATAGAGGAAAAACATATAAACACTTAGATTTTCATGCTTTAGTTAGATAGTAGGTGATATGAACTTAGGCACCTCCAAATTCATCTCAGTTATGATTACCAAGCAGTAACCTCAAACACAAGACTAACCTAGTACAGAGAAGCAACATATAAAGGTAAAGATCACTGCACAATCATCAATGGAAAGCCGTGAAGCTTAGGTAAGTATGAACAATCATTCAACGCACATTATAGCTTAAACATATAGACTGTTGGGACTCAGAAACGAAAATCATTGAGAATCACTTAATGACTTGATAAATCATCAATTAAAGACTCAAAAGGCATGACAAGTAATCACAAACAAACAATATACTATCAGAACATAAGCATTCTCATACGAATAACAAGCATCATAAACTACTGTAATTCTCAGAAGATAACATAGCACATTTATGGCATTCAAAAGAGATGAGCAAAAGAGAGAGATGAGGGATGTGCTAACTTTTTTGAGGGCAGCAGACCAAACAAAGACTCTATTAGTTTGCATAAGACCCCAAGAAGTTCAATTTGAAGTAGCGACAGTTCTCTGAAACGAGAAGAAAAGAAACAGTAAGGACCTTAGGCTTTTTTAACTCCAAATTGCTCTTAGGTGATTTCAGTGTTATGTCGTTGTGTTCGTGTTTTCGTGTAAGATCATTAAAGGCCACTTTTATTGTGCCATTTAATTCTTTAATTCAGAATCAATCAAATCTCCCCAAGTAGGATTCGAACCTACGACCAATCGGTTAACAGCCGACCGCTCTACCACTGAGCTACTGAGGAACAACAGGAGATTCGATCTCATAGAGTTCAATTCTCGTTCTCAACCCATGACCAATATGAGCTCGAAGGCTCTAGTTTTTCAAAAATTCAAATCGGTAGTGGAGAGTGACGTATGGTAGATGATGATAGCAAATCGAGTGAAACTCAGAGAGAAACAGCGGGGAAAACCAGGGTCAATTTTATCTGAGAAGAAAGATCGACTGTTTAAGGCTTTGAACCAAAGGACAAATCCTAACACCCAGAGGTTACTTTGACCTCTAGGTATAGAATTTCATGATGAATCTCTGAAGGAAGCTCCATGCATGCTCCGATTTGACGGAGTATAAAAGGATTTGAACGATTTGAAGTTTCATGTTTAAGCTACGGTTCCAAATTTTTGGCGTTTGAATTTGAATGATAAAAATGGGGAAGAAACAGGTGGGATACGCACATTCATAAGGCTAAGTGGATGATTTATGGTCGGTTTGTGACCTTCCACTAATTGGTGCAAGGTTTTTTGATTGATTAGTATGATAGGAGTTGAGAGACAGAAGAGAGAAAAGGAAAATGAGGGGCGGTCGGTCTTAGACGAAATGATTTAGGTTTAAGGGATTTGGGG
>MCJB01018528.1:23958-82176 GCA_002018475.1 Nicotiana obtusifolia | reverse complement strand
GCCCAGGCCCGCCTGGCGGTCCCGGGCCTGGCGGGCCTTTTGGCGCAGACCGGCCCGTCACGGGCTTTTACCCGTTTGAGGCCCAAGACCACTAGGGCCCGGACCACAGGCCCGTTAGGCCCGCCAGGCCCCCGCGGTCCCGGGCCGGTCCTGGGCCAGGCCCACCGTGGGCCACACCATTAGTTCTATTATTGAATCATTACAACATAAAAATTACACTTTGATCTCATGAATACTGTAACATATATAGATTTTCTTCTATTTTTGCAATTTATTTTAGTCCTTTATATGTATATCTCATACTTATATCTGATAGTATTGTAATTGTTGTCATTTTGAAGTAGTGTGTGCTTTTGTACTTTGAAAAGAATGTGTTCAAGTCATTTGTGGTATCTAGCCCTTGGAATCGATGTTATAATTTATATCATGTACTATATTATCTTCAATTTTCATCTTTTTATGCATATCTTGTTCAGTGCTGGTATATATGAACAATTTTGGCATCTTTTAGATGCTCCACTTTCGCTTGGAAGTAGAAGCTTAATATTTCATATCAAATCTTATGTGAAACTTGATAATCTTGTAGGGGTAGTTGATAGCGAAGAGTGCATGGGCTGTGAGGCCAACATCTTCCATGTTCCTCTGGATCAACTCGTCGTTCCATTCTTGAAAAGGTATTTTTTGATTGTTTAAGTTACCATGGCACACCACATGTTTTAGGTCAATTTTTAATAGCGGAGGGGCAAATTTGACTGTTTTTCCCTGTTTGGATGAAGGGTTAGATACCATTTGTTTAGAATTATACAAAGAAGTGCTTAGAGATATAGTTCGATATTCTGAAAAAATTAGCAGCTAGGGGAAAACATGTTAAGATACATAGAGTAGTATTATTATAAGTTAATGTTGAGAAAAAAATAATCAAGTTGAATTGGGAGAAATGAAGAGATAACCCATTTGGTAATGTGAGAAAGAGTAAGATTTCCATTAAAAAAGGGATTCAAGTTACTTACCAAAAAAAAGGAATCTAATCAGGTCGAATTAGGAGAAATAAAGAGTCCAATGAAAATTGAAAATGTGAATGGTTAACCAATTGACTTGATTTTTTATTCATTACATATTTCATAATATTACTGGGTTGTTGTTGTTGTCGTACATATTTCATATTACATAGTTTGCGATTATACCTTTTCTCACGTTCTCATTAAATATATAAAATCTATTTGTGTATTTAGCTTTCTCGTCAAACTCATTGTTTCTGGGATCTTTTGTGTAATAACATTAATATATCAACTAGTAATCTGGATGTCTTTCTATAAGGAACATGATCGAGTGAATGTATATTTGCTTCTTATATTGGACACGATTGATTGTAATTTGAATGTGCCATTCTTTTTCTCCTTCTATTTTCTGATATGTATTTTTCACATAGGCACAAAAAAAGTGCTAATGACAATGCAAAAATACAACTAATTGAAATACTAATGGAGAAGTAGTATAGCCTACCCCTACTAGCTTAGATGGCTTAAGCTTTCTATTTATAGCATACATTTGTTCTTAAAATAGTGCTGTGTATTTATTGCTCTAAGTTTGCACTTGCATGTTTTAATTTCTATCTAATTACTACTTTCATTTTGAATACGTAGGAAAGATTTGGTGAGCAAATTGGAAATGGCGGCCAAAAGACAATTTGATATGTTTGAGTTTAATGATGAAGACTTTGAACAATTAAGATTTTTATATTCCTGATATTATATTAATATAGTGGGCTTTGTAAGGTTAATTGTTAGCATGCTCCTTGAAGCATTTTGCTTTATTCGTTGATGTACACAAGATATTTGTTCATTTTTTGAAGTTCACTACAAATATATGCATTTGAATTGTTTTTTTGTTGTCTTCTAATTATTTGAGTGCTTGAGATCTTCATACTTAAATATGATTATCAGACATGAATTCTAAAGAATCTTAAATTATAGATTTAAAAAACATGGTTTCACAAGTTGTTTTAAGAGCTACCCTTATAAAGTGTGGCTTAAAGAGTAGCAAAGACCACACTATTAATGTGTTGCCGTAGTACATGAAAAGCGTTGCGTAGAATGTACTACAAGCGTAGTTTTTGTTACTCTTAGGACACGCTTTTTAAGCGTGGCTTCTAAGGTAACACTTGCAAAAAGTTGCCTTCGGGCAACGATTATGCTAGTTTAGGCCACCTTTGAAAAAGCATTGGCTTAGGTCGGAAAGTGTGACTTTTGATCAAAGGACACACTATTTGATGGTTTAGGCCACACTTTTCAGGTGTAGTTAAAGGCCTAAAATGTTGTAGTGAATTGAAATGCTTGTTCGGGATTTATGAGTTTTATCGGGATCCGAGGTGCACGCACCGGTCGAATTTTTGGTTGACTTTGTGTATTTGTGCAAAGATTGAAGCTTTATTATTTGGGTTGTTTCCTTTGGATTTATTTGATGTTATTTTTTGCTAGATTCGAACCATTCAGAGGTCGATTCACGTGGGAAGGCATTTTTGGATTATTAATTTGGCTTGTTTGATGTAAGTACCTTGCCTAAACTTGGTTGAGGCACTAGTTTCCTAAGTTATTGGTGTTGGCTACGTGCTAAGGGTGACGTACATGCGAGGGGTTGAGCCCATGTGCGCGCACCCAGTCTTATTCATGTATGGATAATTTTTAGGCTACAAAATACCTTGTTTTGAATTTTTTTATTCTTACTATCATACTTTACATGTTGTATGACTACGTGACTTCGTGAATCACGTTAGAGGTTATGTGTCGTTAATCTCATGTTCAAACATGATAACTGCTATTTTGGGGCGTATCCGCCTATTTTAAGCCGTAATTATACACTTTCCGCATGCATATACTTTATCATTTTATTTTATCAGTCCACAAGTACTTGATTTGATGTTCATTGACTGTATACATGTATTCTTGCATATGCTTCTATGTTCGGGACTAGTTTGAAAGCACGTGATTGTCCGTGCGTGTTGAGTTGATTGTGGCACGTGAGTTGTCCGTTCAGCGTGTGGGTAAGGATCCATCCTCCTTGGGTAGTCCTTTCATGTTTCTCTCTGATGACGCATACGCGGTTGTGGAAAATGGAAGTGTTGGGTGGGTCTTTGTATATCTTCTCTATATGCAAATATTTTGAGTGTATACGTGATTTTACTGCACATCTCCTGAGTATGCTAGCTCCGTACTTGTAGACATGCCTCTTTATGCATATCTTCTCTATATATCGTTTCTATTAGTGAAATGATACACAGTACATATCTTCTCTATGTGTCTCTCTCTGTGTAATTTGACTTGTCGTTTTACGCATATCTTCTCTATATGCTGAACCGTTATCCTGTTTAAAGTTCGTGCATATCTTTTCTATGTTCATCATGAGTTTACTTGTATTTATACACAAATTCTGGTATGGTTATTGCTTGTTCGGATGTATTCATGACTTGTACAGATTTTATCACGTGAATATCATTGATGATTCTTGCGACTTCCTCTTCTAGGTTAGTCATAATACTTACAGGATACAGGGGGTTGGTTGTACTCATTCTACACATTGTACTTAATTGTGCAAATTCACGTATGGGACCCAGCGGAGAGCTTTTCTGGATTCCTGTTGAGTTGACAAGAGATGAGGTAGAGCTGCACTCCGTTCGTAATCCTTGTCGTCTCTTTCCATTTATGTATTATTTTTCTTCTCCAAATAGTATTTTACATATTATGAGACTTGTGTTCCCAGTATATAGCTCATGACTCTATATTGCTAGTCTAGGGATTTAGTGTATCGGTGCAATCTTATTTATGGTGTTTGGCTTTTTGAATTGTATTATTTCAAGTTTATTATCTCGTCTCTATTATTATTATGCTTGGCTTTTCTAACAAGTAAGTTAGGCACAAATTAAGAGAGCGTATTTTGAGGATTTGAGTATCTATTTGGACTCGGCTTTGAAATTCAAATATATATATTTGGACTCGACAGGTTATGGGTCATTGGATTTTGGTATTGGTTACGAATTTCGAGCACATGGCGCTTGGTTGACTTTGTTGAATATTTGAAATTCTTCTAAGATCGAATCATTATGAATTGTGATCTCTTCCTATAGTATTATTTAACTTCCTTTTTGGAGGATTGGCTTGGATTTGTGCGATTGAGGGGCTAGAGCAAGATTTCATGTGATTTGAGGTTGAAGGCTAGCCGGATGAGGTAAGTATATTGCCTAATCTTGTTGAAAGAATAACCCTTAATATATGACCTTATCTATCTAAATGAATATGTGAGAAGTGACTATATGCGAGGTGACGACCGTATACGGGGGTGCTATATATGATTTATGATCGGAGGAGTCTTTACGCTATACCATGCCTTGATTTGGTATACTATGCTTCCTGCTATCATGCTTATTATGTTTGTACGGTTATGTGAACCTCTTGAAGCATGATAGAGATCATGCGTAGGTGCTGATTTCATATTTGAACATGATATTTTCTATCGTATAGTGTATCCGCCCGATCTGAGTTGTAGTTGTACATTTTGCATATGAATACACCTTAGCATGCTATTTATCAGTCCATGTGTACGTGATTTAATATCCGTTGACTATGTAGATGTATTCTTATGTATGCTTCTATTTGATGGATTGGATTGATAGCAGGTGAGTTGTCCATGCAGTTGCTGAGATTATGGCACGTGAGTTGTCCGTGTTGTGGTTACAATGGCACATGAGTTATCCGTGCGGTAATTAGGCACGCGAGTGTCTGTGTAGCGTGTATCCATTCCCCTAGGGTTGTCTTCTCATGTTTGTCCTTGATGACGTACATGTGGATTATGGGAAAGTGATCAATAATTGGATTTATTTTTATTTTTTGTATATGCAAATGTATACATGATTTTTACTGAGTATCTTCTCTATATGCTAGTTATGGAATGTATACATGCCTTTTTTTGCATATCTTCTCTATATGCCATATGATTTGAGAATTGATTCGACGTACATATCTTCTCTATATGTCAATTTGTGTAACTTGAATCACTTATTCAAGAATATCTTCTCTATATGCTATTGTTGCTAAAATAGTGATACTCCATGCCTATCTTCTCCATATGAAACGGTCGATGAGCCAATGACGCTAGACCCATACATTCCCTATATGCCGAGTTGTTAAACTGGTATGATATCACACATATCCTCTCTGTATGCTGATGTGTTATTTTGATATCAATTGCATTATCTTCTTTGTATGCTGATCTGTTAGTTAATACTTGTGCATATTTTCCCTATGTGTACCAGTAGTTTTATCCGGGCTTCATGCTTAGAATTTTCAATACTATTGTTGGGTATATATATATATGTTATTGAGCTGTAAAGATTTTGTAAAGTTATTATCCTTGACATGAACCTTCATCACTATATATGACCCTTAATATATGCCTAATCTTATTAATCTTATTGAAGGAATAACCTTTAATATATGACCTTATTTGTCTAAATGGAATATGTGAAAAGTGACCTATATGCGAGGTGACGACTGTATATGCGGGTGCTATATATGATTTATGATCAGAGGAATCTTTACGCTATACCATGCCTTGATTTGGTATACTGTGCTTCCTGCTATCATGCTTATTATGTTTGTACGGTTATATAAACCGCTTGAAGCATGATAGAGATCATGTGTAGGTGTTGATGTAATATTTGAACATGATATTTTCTATCGTATAGTGTATCTACCCGCAAGACTTTATTAGGCGTGCTCATAACTTGTGAGACCAACGTGAACCTAGTGCTCTGATACCATGTTGTCACGATCCAATTTCACCTATAAGTCGTGATGGCGCCCAACATCACCGCTAAGCAAGCCAACTAATGAATTAGACAAGTTATTCCTCTTTTAATAAGTTTCCGAGTAATTAAATTTTCTTTATTTGCAAGATTTAAGAAAATAAAAGGTTTAAATATATAAAACCAAGTAATAGTTCGAAACCACAATTCTACTAAGGTATGCGCCAAGACTTGGTGTCACAAGTGTATGAGCATTTAGTAGATTATACAAACTTCTAAATACTGTCTGGACATAAAATAAACAGAATACGAATATGAAGAGAGACACTAGGTGCTGCGGAATGGCGCAGGAAAAGCAGCTCACCACTTGGCCTCGGGATATCGGGGATGCACACCGGTAGGATCGCCTGATGTACCTGTCTCAGAACCTGCACAAAAAGTGTAGCAAGTGTAGCATGAGTACGTAAACAACGTGTACCCAGTAAGTATCAAGTCTAATCTCGAAGAAGTAGTGACGAGAGGTCGACTTCGGCACTCACTATGGGTCAATAATTATTCAAATAAAATCTTAAATAAATACTAGATGTGTAAATAAATTTAAATCTTCTCAACAAGCAGGAGCAAATAATTCTTTCACAATTATATAATTTTCAAATAAGTCATTCCTTTTAAAGGCTCTAATCTTACAAGTCGCAAAAGAATATCAAGACACCAAGTATTGTTAATAAGCACGATTTATGCCAAGGTCGTACGACTCGATCTGAAATAATGTGTACACTGCCGAGGATCGAGCGACACAAACCATAGATGTATCTATCTACTGCCGAGGCGTTCGACCCACTCCACAAGAAGGTAAGGATACTTTATAAGCATTTGACTTAAACATTATTAAGGATTTATACTAAAATAATACGAATTTCATTAGTGATCTTTCACAATATTTCTAAAAAATCCTAATATAATTTAGGCATTTTAAATTTAACAAGTATGGTGCAAAAATTCCAAATAGTTCATGCATTGGGTCCTAAAACTATCCAGACATAAGCATAATTAGTAGCTATGCACAGACTCTCGTCACCTCGTACGTACATAGTCCCCACAAATTGTAGCAACATTTAATTTAAATTACCTATGGAATAAATTTCTTCTTACAAGGTTAGACTAGAGACTTACCTCATCTCAAAGCTCATTTCCTGGTAACAGTTTCGTGCTAAAGCCTCAATTTGGTGCCGAAAAATCCGAAACTAGTCAAATGTTATATAATTTAATCAATACATGCTCAAAATTTCATAATTTATCTTCTAGAGTAATTACCCAATCCAATTTGGAAAAATTCCTAAAATTCACCCCCGGCCCACGTGTAGAGAATCCGGAAATTTTTGAGGAAATTGTTACCCATAACCTTAAGAACTCAAGTATACAATTTTCATCCCCTTCCATAATCATTTTTGTGGTTAAAATCTCATTTTTATCAAAGCCTAGGTTTTTCATCTAAACCCTTGATTTCAACAATTTACTTGTTAAAATCGACCCATGATCTATGTATTTAACTCAGAATAGGTAGAATTAACTTACCTCCAGTTTGCTAGGTGAATACCCCTCTCAAGAAGCTCAAAAATCGCCCAAGATGGAGAAAATGGGCTCAAAATGGTTGAGCCCCATTTTTAAAACATTCTGTCCAGCAAAACTCCCAGGCCCAGAAATTGCCCTTTGCGAAAGCTTCAGGGGACTCACGAACGCGAAGGGTAAATGCGCTAACCCCCTCTGGGCCCGTTCCTTCTCTGTGAACGCGAAGGCCTAGGATCCCCAAGCTTCGCGAACGCGACCCCCTTCCCTCGAACCCAAAGGGTAACAACCCAGCTCTCCAAATCCTTCATCGCAAACGCTAGAGTCCTTCCTTGTTCGCGAAGAAGGAAACTGAAACTGGAAACTCTGGTTTTTCCAACTTAGCTCCGGGTGGTTCAAAACTCACCTGAGCCACTCGAGACCCCGTCCGAATGCACCAACAAGTCTACAAACATAATACAGACATGCTCGAACTCTCAAAATGTGTAAATCAACAACGAAACTAAGAATCGCACCCCAAAACCGAATTGAATCAAAATATGAATTTCAAGTTTCCAAATTGCTCCGAACGCGCCAAATCATACTAAGACTACTCGGAATGACACCAAATTTTTCGTGCAAGTCTTAAATCACCATACGGAACTATTCCTAGGCTCAGAATTCCAAACGAACCTCGATTACTCCAAAACTAACCCCAAACCAAATTTGAAGAACTTTAAACCTTCAAATAGCCAACTTTCACTATTAAGCGCCGAAACGTCCCGGGTCGTCCAGAACCCGATTCGAACATACGCGCAAGTATAAATTCATCATACGAGCCTATTGGAACTGTCAAATCCCGATTCCGAAGTCGTTTACTCAAAACGTTGACTGAAGTCAAACTTAGCGTTTTAAAGCCAAACCAAGGAACCAAGTGTTCCAATTTTAGCCCGAACTCTTCCAAATCCTGAACTAACCATCCCCGCAAGTCGTAAAACCTAAAAACACATTCGAGAAGTGTTATTTAGGGGAATGGGGTTCTAGAAGGCAAAACGACCAGTTGGGTCGTTACATTCTCCACCTCTTAAACAAACTTTCGTCCTCAAACTCGTTTACAATCATACCTGGAGTGTTGAGTAAGTGTGGATATCTGCTCCGCATGTCTTCCTCGGCCTCCTAGGTCGCTTCCTCTACTGGTTGGCCTCTCCACTGAACTTTTACCACGAAAATTTTCTTCGACCTCAACTGTTGAACCTACCTATCAACAATGGCAACTGGCTCCTCCTCATTACCTAAGATCTTATCTAGCTGAACAATACTGAAGTCTAAAACATGCGACAGGTCGGCATGATACCTCCGGAGCATTGGTACATGGAAAATCGGATGAACTGCCTATAGACTGGGAGGCAAGGCGAGCTCGTATGCAACCTCCCCAACTCGTCTCAACACCTCAAATGGGCCAATAAACCTTGGGATTAACTTGCCCTTCTTCCCGAACCTCATGATTCCCTTTATTGGCGAAACCTTCAAGAGAACTTTTTCACCCACCATAAATGATAAGTCACGCGGTTTCTGATCTGCGTAACTCTTCTATCTGGACTGTGCTGTACGAAGTCGCTCCTGAATCGACTTTACCTTTTCCAAGGAATCCTTCACCAAATCCGTACCATATAACTTGGCCTTGCCGGATTCAAACCACTGATGGACGAATGACATCGCCGACAATATAAAGCCTCGAATGGAGCCATCTCAATGCTGAATTGGTAACTATTGTTACAAGCAGACTCAGCCAAAGGCAAGAAATGATTCCACTAACCTCCAAAGTCAATCACACATGCCTTGAGCATATCCTCCAAGATCTGAACTGTCCGCTCCGACTGCCTGTCGCTCTGCGGGTGAAAGGCTTTGCTAAGCTCTACACGGGTCCCCAATTCACTTTGTACTGCTCTCCAGAAATGTGAAGTAAACTGAGGGCCTCTATCTGATATGATAGAAACGGGCACACCATGCAACCGAACTATCTCCTGAATATAAATTTAGGCCAACCTCTCTGAAGTATACGTGGTCACAACCGGAATGAAGTGTGCTGACTTGGTCAACCTGTCGACAATGACCCAAACTGCATCAATCTTTTGCAAGGTTCGCGGCAACCCAGCTACAAAGTCCATAGTAATGCGCTCCCATTTGCACTCCGGTATAGTCATCTGTTGAGGTAGGCCACCTGGACTTTGGTGCTCATACTTAACCTGCTGGCAATTTAGGCACCTAGCTACATACTTAACTATGTCCTTCTTTATCCGCCACCACCAATAATGATGCCTTAGGTCGCGATACATATTTGTAGCACCTGGATGAATAGAATACCGAGAACTGTGTGCCTCCTTTAGGATCTTTTCCATCAGCCCATCCGCATTAGGAACACATAGACGACCCTGGAGTCGTAGAACACCATCTTCGCCGATAGTAACCTCCTTGGCACCACCCCGTAGTACCGTCTCTCGGAGAACCAACAAGTGTTGATCATCACAGTAGCGAGCCTTGATACGCTCAAATAGTGAAGACTGTGCAATGACATATGCAAGAACTCGGCTGGGCTCTGAAATATCCAGCCGCACAAGTTAGTTAGCCCAGGACTGAATGTCCAAAGCTAGTGGCCTCTCCTCTGCTGAAATGAAGGCCAAACTACCTATACTCTCTGCCTTTCTGCTCAAGGCGTCTACAATTACTTTTGCCTTGCCCGGATGATAAAGAATGGTAATCATAATCCTTCAGTAACTCAAGCCACCTGCGTTGCCTTAAATCTAGATCCCTTTTCTTGAACAAATGCTTCAAGCTGCGATTATAAGTGTAAACCTCACAGGACACTCTTCAAAGATAATGCCTCCAGATTTTAAGAGCGCGAACAATCATAGCCAACTCTAAATCATGTACCAGGCAATTCTTCTCGTGGGGCTTCAGCTGACGTGAAGTATATGCAATAACTCGCCCCTCCTGCATCAATACACAACCTACGCCAACGCATGAAGCGTCGCAATACACTGTATACATCCCTGAACCGGAAGGCAGCACTAACACCGATGTTGAAGTCAATGCGGTCTTGAGCTTCTGACCTCACAATCATCGGACCATCGAAATGGAGCACCTTTTGGGTCAATCTGGTCAAAGGTGCTGCAACAGATGAAAAACCATCTACAAACCGACGATAATAACATACTAAGCCTAGGAAACTCTTGATCTCAGTCGCCGAAGTGGGACGATGCCAATTCTGAACTGCCTCGATCTTTTTGGGATCAACCTTAATACCCTCGCCCGATACAATATGCCCCAAGAAGGCCACAGAGTCTAGTCAAAACTCACACTTCGAGAACTTAGCATATAGCTTTTGGCCCGCAAGGTCTGAAGCACCACTCTCAAATGTTGCTTGTGCTCCTCTATACTACACGAGTAGATCAAAATGTAGTCAATGAAGACGATGACAAATGAGTTGATACGGTCTGAAAACCCGATTCATCAGATCCATAAAAGCTGATGGGGCGTTAGTCAAACTGAAGGACACCACTAGGAACTCATAATGGCTACATCTAGTTCGAAAAGCAGTCTTCGGAACATCCGAATCTTGAATTTTTAACTGATGGTACCCCGATCTCAAGTCGATATTAGAGAACGCTCTGGCATCCTGCAACTGGTCAAACAAATCATCAATACGTAGCAACGGGTACTTGTTCTTAATGGTAACTTCGTTCAATTGGCGATAATCGATACACATGCGCATAGTCCCATCCTTCTTCTTCACAAATAATATTGGTGCGCCCCAAGGCGACACACTCAGCTTGATGAACCCCTTTGCTAACAATTCCTCAAGCTGTTCCTTCAACTCCTTCAACTCTTTTGAAGCCATACGGTACAGTGGGATAGATATAGATTGGGTACCTGGAGCCAAGTTAATACAGAAATCAATATCACAATTTGGTGGCATGTCTGTGAAGGAAACATATCGGAGAACTCTCTGACTACGGGCACCGAATTAATAGCCAGCGTCTCTACAGTAGTATCCAGAACATAGGCTAAATAAGCCAAACAACCCTTCTCGACCATGTGCCGAGCCTTCATAAAGAAATAACCTGGCTAGATGCACTAGCAGACGAACTCTTCCACTCGAATCTCGTAAACTCTGGCATCGCCAAGGTGACAGTCTTGGCATGGCAATCTAGAATGGCATGATATGGAGATAACCAGTCCACGCACAAGATAATATCAAAGTCGGTCATATGAAGCAGCAGAAGATCTTCTCTAGTTTCGTAACCACAAAGTGTAACAATGCAGGACCGGTAGATCCGATCTACAACAACAGAATCGCTCACAAGAGTGGACACATAAACAGGAGTACCTAAGGACTCACGAGAAACACCCAGGAAACGAGCAAACAAAGATGACACATATGAATACGTCGACCCTGGATCAAATAATACTGAGGCATCTCTACTGCAGACAGAAATGATACCTGTGATCACGGCATCTGAGGCCACTGCATCTAGTCTAGCCGGAAACGCATAGAACCTAGATAGAGCGCCACCTGACTGGCCTCCACCTCTAGGACAGCCCCTACCCACCTGCCCTCTGCCTCTAGGCGGCCGGACGGCTGGTGGAACAACCGGTGCTGTAATTATAGGCTGCTGACCTTGCTGCACTACCTTGGCCCAAAACCTGGGGTAGAATCTCCGCATATTACTGAAATCCCCGCACTCGAAACAACTCCTCGGTACGGTAGGCTGCTAACCCGAAGTCCGGCTCTGATGACCTGAATACCCACCGGAGGAACACTGAATAGCTAGTGGGCGGTAAGAACTTTCTGGCATAGCAGTGAAATAAGGTCGCACTGGAGCACCCCCAGGAGGTGGCGGTGCTAGATAAGGGGGCCTGCTGGACTGACCCCTCACGTACGGACCTCTACCCCCAGCCGAGACACCACTGAACTCTCCCAAATATCGAAACCGCTTGTCCCTCACAGCCTGCTCTCGGCTCCGCTAAAGGACACCCTCAATCCTCCGAGCTATCTCCACAACTAGCCCGTAAGAAGTCCTATCTCCACCTCTCAAGCCATGGTGGCCTGAATACCAAAGTGCAATCCGGGGACAAATCTCCGCACTCTCTCTACATCAGTAGGTACTATCATAAGTGCATGGCGAGACAACTCAAAGAACCTCGCCTCATAGTCGGTCAGTGACATCTGACCCTGATGGAGCTGCTCGAGCTGGAACCGCAAGTCTTCCCTTTAAGAGGTGGAATGTATCTGTCCACGAAGAGCCGTGTGAACTGTTCCCAAGTCATGGGAGGAGAACCTGCTGGTCTGTCGAGAAAATATGACTGTCACCACCTACGGGCCCTGCCCTTAAGCTGAAAAGTACTAAAGTTTACCTTGGCGAATTCTAGTATCCTTATGTTGTGCAGCTTGTCCCTGCACCGATCAATAAAATCCTAGGGGTCCTCATGTCGCTCATCTCCAAAAGAAGGAAGATGAAGCCTGGTTCATCTGTCCAATAGCCTGTGCGGATCACTGGCCACAGCTGGTATGGGCTCCGGTGTAACTGCTGCGACTGGCTGAGCTCCACCCACGGGTAGTACACCCTAGGTCTGATATACTGCAGCTACATGCCCATGGGCCTGTGCGGTAGGGGTCTTTGCTCGCCTTCCCGCCTGAGATGTGGTTGGGTACATCCATGAACCGCATCATACGGCCCATGACCTCCTGAAAGTCCAGAGCGGTTGTGATATCCACTGGAGCTGGCTCTACCGTAGGCACCTCGCGCTGCTCCTCAATAATGGGATCCTCTACTGGATCCATTGGTGGCATGGCTGGAGCAACTCCGAGACGTCCTCGTCCTATGCCACGGGCTGGAGCCCTCCTCCGGCCTCTGCCTCGGCCTCTAGTAACAGGAGGAGTAGCTCTTCCCTGGTATGGAACGTCCGTAGAGCGCGTTCTCTCCATTTGTGAGAGAATAAGGGAAAGATACATAGTATTACATCACTGCACGATAGGAGATGAATAAAGGTAGTTTCCTAACACCTTATAGCCTCTCGAAGATAAGTAAAGACTTCTCTGTACCGATCTGGAAGACTCTATTAAGTCTGCTCATAACTTGTGAGACCTACGTGAACCTATTGCTCTGATACCATGTTGTCACGACCCAATTTCACCTATTGGTCGTGATGGCGCCCAACATCATTGCTAAGCAAGCCAACTAGTGAATTAGACAACTTATTCCTTTTTTAATAAGTTTCCAAGTAATTAAACTTTCCTTATTTGCAATATTTAAGAAAATAAAAGGTTTAAATAAATAAAACCAAGTAATAGTTCAAAACCACAATTCTACTAGGGTGTGTGCCAAGACCTGGTGTATGAGCATCTAGTAGATTATACAAAATTCTAAATACTTTCCGGACATAAAATAGACAGAATACGAATACGAAGAGAGACGCTAGGTGCTGCGGAACGGCTCAGGAAAAGCAGCTCACCACTAGTCCTCGTGATATCGGGGATGCACACCGGTAGGATTGCCTGATGCACCTGTCTTAGAACTTGCACAAAAAGTGCAGCAAGTGTAGCATGAGTACGTAAACAATGTGTACCCAGCAAGTATCAAGTCTAATCTCGAAGAAGTAGTAACGAGAGGTCGACTTCGACATTCTCTATGGGTCAATAATTATTCAGATAAAATCTTAAATAAATACTAGATGTGTAAATAAATTCAAATCTTCTCAACAAGCAGGAGCAAATAATTCTTTCACAATTATATAATTTCCAAATAAGTCATTCCTTTTAAAGGCTCTAATCTTACTAGTCGCAAAAGAATATCAAGACACCAAGTATTGTTATTAAGCACGATTTATGCCGAGGTCGTACGGCTCGATCCGGAATAATGTGTACACTATCGAGGGTCGAGCGTCATGAACCGTAGATGCATCTATCTACTGTCGAGGCGTTCGACCCACTCCACAAGAAGAGAATGATACTTTATAAGCATCTGACGTAAACATTATTAAGGATTTATACTAAAATAATACGAATTTCATTAGCGATCTTTCACAGTTTTTCTAACAAATCCTATTATAATTTAGGCATTTTAAATTAACAAGTATGGTACAAAAATTCCAAATATTTCATGCATTGGGTCCTAAAACAATCCGAACATAAGCACAATTAGTAGCAACGCACGGACTCTCGTCACCTCGTACGTACGTTACCCCCACAAATTGTAGCAAAATTTAATTTAAATCACCTATGGGGTAAATTTTCTCTTACAAAGTTAGACAAGTGACTTACTTCGTCTTAAAGCTCACTTCCCGATCACAATTTCGCGCTAAAGCCTGAATTTGGTGTCGTAAAATTTGAAACTAGCCAAATGTTATATAATTTAATCAATACATGCTCAAAATTTCATAATTTATCTTCTAGAGTAATTACCCAACCCAAATTTTAAAAATTCCTAAAATTCACCCCGGGCCCACATGCCCGTATTTCGGAAATTTTCAGAGGAAATCGTTACCCATAACCTTAAGCACTCAAGTATACAATTTTCATCCCATTCCAAAACCATTTTCGTGATTAAAATCTCATTTTTATCAAAATCTAGATTTTTTATCTAAACCCTTAATTTTCACATTTTACCTATTAAAATCTACCCATAATTTATGTATTTAACGCACAATAGGTAGAATTAACTAACCTCCAGGTGGCTAGGTGAATACCCCTCTCAAGAAGCTCCAAAATCACCCAAGAATGGAGAAAATGGGCTAAAAAAATGGCTGAGCCCCGTTTTTAAAACATTCTGCCCAGCACAGAAAAATCCTTCTTCGCGAACGCGACAAGGGCCTCGCATTCGCAAAGGCAAAACTCCCAGGCCCAGAAATTGCCCTTCGCGAACGCGTCAAGGGACTCGCGAATGCTAAAGCTTACTTGGCCTACCCTTCACGAACGCGTGGTCTCCTTCGCGAACGCAAAGTATAAATGCGCTGACCCCCTTTAGGCCTGTTCCTTCTATGCGAACGCGAGAAGTCCTTCGTGAACATGAAGGCCTAGGATCCCCAAGCTTCACGAATGCGACCGGCTTCCCATGAACGCAATGGGTAAAAACCTAGCTCTCCAAATCCTTCCTCACGAACGCGAGAGTCCTTCCGCATTCTGGAAGAAGAAAACTAGAATTTGAAAATCTAGTTTTTTCAATTTAGCTTCGGGATATTTAAACACCCGAGCCACTCACGACTTCGTTCAAATGCACCAACAATTCTATAAACATAATACGGACATGCTCGAATTCTCAAAACGCATAAATCAACAACGAAGCTAGGAATCACACCCCAAAAATCGATTTGAATCAAAATATGAACTTCAAGTTTTCAAATTGCTCAACGCGCCGAATCATACTTAGACTGCTCGAGATGATACCAAATTTTGCGTGTAAGTCATATATCACCATACAGAACTATTCCCAGGATCGAAATTTCAAATAGACCTCGATTAATCCAAAAACTACTCCAAACCAAATTTGAAGAACTTTAAACCTTCAAATAGACAACTTTCACTATTAAGCGCCGAAACGCTGACGGGTCATCCCAAACCTGATTCGAACATACACCCAAGTACAAAATCCCGATTCTGAGGTCGTTTACTCAAAATGTTGACCGAAGTCAAACTTAGTCTTTTAAAGCCAAACTAAGGAACCAAGTGTTCCGATTTCAAATTGTAAAGGCACATATAGGGGAATGGGTTTCTAGAAGGCAAAATGACCAGTTGGGTCATTACAGACATGAACCTTCGTTATTATACTTACTCAGTACATGGAGTTGTTTGTACTCATACTACACGTGTGCACCTTGCATGCAGATCTTGGAATTGAGTTGCTGTGGATGACGAAGGCCAGCATTTAATATGTATCAGTATTCCAGATATAAGCTACCACTTGTTCTTGGTACTTAGGACTTGTTATTCTGTTTATATATATATTCAAACAGATGTTGTATTTATTCTTTATACCAGCTTTGTAAATCTAATTTTTAGCAGCTCATGATTTGTTCGACCAATCCTTGGGGTAATTGTATGGATTTTTATCTTATTATTTATTATCATTGATGATATTTTATTTGAGTTGTATTATTCATTATTTGGCTTACCTAGCATGTTGGATTAGGTGCCATTACGATTAGGCGGGATTTTGGGTTGTGACGTCTTGATTAGCTTATGATTATCTCCCAAAACAAGGTTCACCTCAAAAGTGAGTCATTGACCTCAAAGCTGGGAGGATGTTTTGTCCCTAGAGAGTCGAAGATAGTGTCAAGATTTTTCAGTTATTTCTTGTTTGTTATGTTTCTCTTTTGGTGTGGCGATATACAATTGTTAGATACTTGACTTATTTAAAAATAAAGGTACCTAATGGGGGATATCCTAGATGTCCTTGTCACCCTAGTTGGTCATACAGTTTGAGGGATGGCCATGAGTTCGCTCGATGCTAGATCTTGAACCCTTTCGTGGTTCATTCTTTTATTTCATCTAGCAAAGCTTTATGAGCCGCATAAGGTGAGTACAAACTTTCCTCGAACATCATCTGAATGGATCTTTATCTTTTAGCACAATCTTTTTTGAGCTTAGCTTATACTGATTTTTATGATTAATAAATAGTTATCATAAAACTCGGTCTCTTGAAAATATTTTCTATGCTAATAAACAAGATTGCAGATCTGTCAAGAAGATATCGAAAGAACTAGGTGCCTTAGAGTACATTGATTATGCGGTGGAAACTGATTCCTAATCCAAATAGGATTCATTGATATATTTGTTTCACGAGCTACAAGTATCATATCAGCTGGAAATATTTCTAGCCAACAAGGATTCATTACTTTTGTGGTCAATAAGAATTCATTAGTTGTAACATTTGCATAAAAATATAAGTGTAGAAGTTAGAGATATTTAAGGAAACCAAGTTCTATTAGGATTGTTTTCCTTAACCGATTTCTTCTAGATTTTGGAGAAAAAATTAAAGTATTTTCAGCCCATTTTCATGCCTATATACAACATCACATTGTTAATAGAATTCATAGCAAGAAGGTGCTTTTCAAGAATTCATGTTGCACAGTTGAAAAATCCAATCTTGAAGATGATCTGTTAAGTTCTTTAGTTGTGGAGTCTTAATTCAATATTCTTAATTTGTATGTTATTTTTCTTTGAGAAGTGAATTCATTGGTTATAAAATTCTGTAAAATTTGTTTTGTTATCTAAGCTAGAGTTTACGGTCTTAAAAGTTTTACGGTTAAGTTGATTGTAGGGGTTAAAGTATTAGAGTTAGTCCATTTGATTTTTAAGTTGTAACCTAAAGCCGCTCTTGTTGTTTAGTGAAATTTTGAGAAAAATCCAATAAAGGGTAGGTCATGATTTTTAATCTATTGAATAAGAAGATTTTTCAAAAAAATTCTTGTGTCTTTAATTTTTATATTTTACTTTGTGTCTGGTATTGAAATTTAAAGATTAAAGAACCAAGTTCTTTAACACATGAAAATCGGGCTAGCCACAATTTAGTGTCCCTTTTTGTGTCTAGGTAGACTCTAAAATAAAAGTTAGTATCAGAGTATTTTCTTTTAAAGTAAGGCTAATACCTTGAAAGAATCCTAGATGGCTGCACTACCAGGCATACAAAAAGGCTAGTCAACCACAAGACTACCACTGTTTAATTGAGAGTATCACGGATGGTGGAAAGCAATGATGCATGAATTCCTAATTAGAGAAGCTTTAGATCTATGAGATATAGTTATGGATGGTTCCACTATTTTCATGAACAAGAATGAGGAGGGATAAGTAACTACTCCAAGAAGAAGAAGGACTACAATAAAAAAGACAAAAAAATTGTTGTGAAAAATTTTAAGACCAAAAAGATCTTGATTTGTGAATTTAGTCCGAATGAGTACAATTGAATCTCTGCATATATGAATGCTAAGGATTTGTGACACGCGTTGAAATTAGCTCATGAGAGGATGAATCAGGTCAAACAGTCAAAAATCGATATGCTTATAAGGTTATATGAACTCTTCAAGATGGAAGAGTGAGAAACTATACAAGGGATAAACACCAGGTTCACAACAATCACTAATAAGTTAGGCTCTCTTATAGAAGTCATACCTACAAATGAACTTGTGAGTGGAACTCTAAGTGTGTTGCCTCCCTCTTGGGAAAGCAAAATAAATGCAATCACCAATGCAAGAGATCTAGAGATGATAATCATGAATAATCTGATTGGAAATCTGAAGGCTTATGAGTTGAAGAAGTATTAGTCTAGTGAGTTGTCGGAACCTCGCAAGAATAAGAACCTTATTCTCAAGGCTACTGAGAAAATGGAAGCTGATGATGATGATACGACACTTCTAGCTCGTAGATTCTAACACACTATCACAAATGCAATGGATACACTTTAAAAGCAAAGGCTCCACAAATAAGCTATTCGGATGGGTGTTACAAGTGTGACAATCCTGATCCTTTTATTGGGGATTGTTCAATATGGAAGATCGAGTGAAAAAGGAATAATCCTGATAAAGTATAAACAAAAGAAAAACTGAATCCTTGACCGAAAGATGCACACAAGGACAACAAATGAGATTGTGAAAAAAGCACTAGCTGGCATGGGAAACACCTCCAACGGTAAATCTGATAATGAAAGCAAGGTGAAGATCAATCCATCATGGCCTTGAATAACTCCAACTCAAATAATAAGAATGTCCTTGCATTGATGGTAAATTCAGATTCAGAAGTGGAAGATGATCAAGTTGAGATAAGTTTTCTTGATATTAAAGAAAAGATTCATATGTACCCTAACAGAAAACTGACTTCCTTATCTCATATCTTGGTCGATGAATATCATAACATATGGGTTGAAAAGAAACAGTTGATGAATGCAGATGCCTCTTTTAAATTTGATCAAAGAAGCTTAGAAGTAAATAAAAAGAACTTGAAAAGACTGTTAAAGAAGTAAAGGACCAGGTTATTGTATTAGACCATAATAAGTTAGCATTAAAAAGTGAAAAGTAAAAGCTTCTTGATGCACGTGCTTGACTAGCGCAAAATTAGTGTGCAAAATTTATGCTCGCTAGTCAAAGATAATATAGATTATGCATTGTCTCCATATTGGTTGAAGTAAATAATATTCAAGCAATGTTTTGGGTTAGATGCTATCTAGGATGTTCAATACTTTTAATTGGGATGATTATGAACTACAATTAACTAACTAAATTTAAAGCATTTAGCAATTGATCACATAGAACTACAGAGTAGCAAACTTGGGTTATTATCAGTGCGAAAAATTAAGGGTCATGACATGACTGGTGCAAGGTTGCTATCCTAGATTTGATATTGTTAAATTTCACTCTTAAGATTCTATTGATTCTCACGAATTCAATATGTTATTATCTTATTATATTGATTCAGGTTCGTCTCTCGATTAAACTTAAATTGCTCAAATAAGCTAATGTAAAGTACAGTGAAAATAAGCAAGAACTTGTTGGTAGGAATCGTCTAAGAGAAACATCTCATGAGTATTTTTTTAATATTAATTCCATGGATCACAAAGCTCTTTCGACTACTTAAAATAATCACTAAAATAAATTAAGGCATGCGTTGCAACAATAATCAATATGATGTTCCTCTTTCGATTAAACACGATAATGAATAAAATCAGAATTAAAATTAAAGTCCCTCCAACAAATTCAAGCAATTAAGCAATAATGAAATTCATAGATAAAAATCAAGTCACTAAGTCATGTCAAACCCTAAGGTTAAATATGTTTAAGACCACAGAGAATATTAATTCAACGTTACAATCCAAACTCGCGTATAAAATTGATGGAAGAATAATGAATTCTTGTGTCTTGAAGCATCCAATGCTCTCTCAATCCTCCGTAGGTCAAAAGTCCCTTAAAATATGTATTTTGGGTGTATTATATCAAGTAGGAACGTATTGGAACCAAACTACCCTCTGTAAGTTGAAGTGAGAATCGTTGGCAGAAAACTTCACAAGCATGCATGGCCCCAAGTGGAGCACTTGTGGAACTTATTAGAGGGCTTGTTTTCTTGTCATAGTAGCACGTTTACACTACTGTGGCGCGCTATGCGGCGCCCCACGTGGTGCAAGGGTGTAATTTTTTGCGCTTAATATTTTTCTCAAATTTTTTATATCCAGACTTAATCCTGAATATGATCCCAATTTATTTATTTGAGCTTCTACTCAGACGTCAAGCTTCAATTAATCTTTTTTAGCTCCACAACTGCTTTTCAACTCAAAATTGCATCCTAAAGAGCATAACTATCATGACCCAAAATTTTACCAATTTCGTGTTGGCACCTAACTCAACTCGCTAGGTAAGCCAAACTTTATAAGTTACTACTATAATGATAAATCATCAATATTACAAAGAATACTGCAAAAGAATTTAATACAACTACCCCAAGGACTGGTAGTACAAGTCATGAGCCAATATGATTTAGATTTATAAAGCTAGTGAAATGAATAAATACAACATCTGTTTGAATGTTATATAAACAAAAATGAAATTCTAATCTTCCATGAGGAAAAGGGTAACATGAATCTGGTACGCTGGTACATCTCCAATGCAAGGCACTGTCTTCACGGCTACTCAGCTCCAAAATCTGCACGCAAGGTACAAAAATACAGTATGAGTACAACCAACCCCATGTACTCAATAAATATTTTGACTAACCTCAGAAAAATAGAGACGAAGGTTTTAAGTCGAAAGATACTCACTAGTCAAATAGCTTGTGCAATATATCAAGGAGTTGCAACAGGAAGTATAATAGAAAAACTATAACTATAATCTCATCAGAATAAGTGATATCAATTTAATACAAGTAAAGGCTCATTGTCAACAACATGTCATCAAATAGAATGCACACATATTGCACCTCATGCCCATATTGTCAATTACCCTCGCACGACCAAGACCTCGTGCCACAATATAAGTCACACCTGCATGGCAAAAATCTCGTGCCACAATATAAATCACACTTGCATGACAAAGACCTTGGGCCACATTATAATTCGATTCCATATCAATGGCCAAATATCACGTTCAAGATGACATTTCAAGAATCAAATATATTAATATATGATGACAACTTCCTCATCTCGACAATCTGACTTACTACCAACAAATTCAACAAAACATGAGATATCAACGTAGGTAAATGTAACGACCCGACCGGTCGTTTTGAGAGTTGTAGCCCCATTCCCCCATTCACTGCTCGTTTTATGCTTAATAGTTTCTATGTGACTTGCAAGGGTAGCTGGTTTGGGTCCGGAGAGGTTTCGGAATGAGTTGAGACACTTAGTCTCAAGGTTGGAAGTTTAAGTTGAAAATGTTGATCGGATGTTGACTTGTGTGTAAATTATTCCGAATTGGAGTTTTGATGGTTTCGTAGCTTCGTTGGGTGATTTTGGACATAAGAGCATGTCCGGATAGTGATTTGGAGGTCTTCGTTGAATTAGGCTTGAAATGACGAAAGTTGAAAATTTAGACGTTTGACCGAGAGTGGACTTTCGGGTTACCAGACTCGGATTGGAGTTCTGGGAGTTGGAGTAGGTCCGTGGTGTCATGTGTGACTTGTGTGCAAAATTTGAGGTCAATCGGACGTGATTTGAGAGGTTTGGGCATCGAATGTAGAGGTTAGAAGTTCAAAAGTTCATTAGGCTTGAATCGATGCGCGATTCGTGATTTTAGCGTTGTTTGATGTGATTTGAAGGCTTGACTAAGTTTGTATCGTGTTATAGGACTTGTTGGTATAGTTGATTGAGGTCCCGGGGGCCTTGGGTTGGTTTCGGATGGATAACGGATCGAATTTGAGATTTGAAAGATTGTTGAAGCACCATCTCTAGTGCAATCGCATCTGCGGTTACGAGCTTAAGAATTCCTTAAGTCTGGTTTGAAATGGACTTTAGCATTATCGATGTCCGTTTGGGATTTCGAGCCTTGGACTAGGCTGGTATCATTATTTGTGACTTGTGCGTAAGGTTTGGCGTTATTCGGAGATGTTTAAGTAGGATTCAGACACGTTCGGCGAAGTTTGAATGTTTGAAAGTGTAAAGAAAGGTTTCGATCGTCGATTCGTTGTTTTGATGTTGTGTGACATGATTTGAGGCTTCGAATAAGTCCGTATTTTTTTTGGAACTTGCTGGTATGTTTGAATGGGGCCTCGGGGGCCCCGAGCATGAATCAGATTGGTATTAGATCGAATTTTGGACTTAAAGGATTTCTAAAGCTTAGGGCTTCTGGCATAACGCACCTGCGAGACTTTGGCTACAGGTGCGACCCCGTAGGTGCGGCATTATGGTTGCAGAAGCGACATTTGGACCGGAGCTGGGATGGCCGCAAATGCGAAGAATCCTCCCGTAGAAGCGGAATGCGAGCTGGGCAGCTAGAGTCGCATAAGCCGAAGGTCTCCGCATGTGCTGTGCGCAGGAGCGAGGGCTAGATAACAGAAATGGTCACGCGTGAGGGGAATTTGGTCCGCAGAAGCGGATTTTCCTGGGATTGGAGAGAATCGCACCTGCGATGGGCTTTTCCGCAGGTGCGGCTGATGGACTGCTGGTGCGAAAGTAGCTGGGCAGAATAGTTGATTTAAGTACGTGGTTTAGGCTCATTTCGCCTCATTTCTCTCATTGGAGCCGGCCTTGGGGGCGATTTTGGAGTGCCATTCTATTCATCCTTCATGAGGTAAGTGATTCCCGCCGTTGTGACTTAAATACATGAAATATATGTGGATTTAAACATGTAAAATTGTGGAAATTTGGAATGTTAAGAGAAAACCTAAAAATTGGTATCTTGACCATGATAATAGAAATGAGATTAGGAATAAATTATATATTTGAGTTCGCAATGTTATGGGTAATGGTCATTTTCGAATTTTTGAAATCCAAGCACGTGGGTTCGAGGCTTGACTTTATTGACTTTTCAAGCAGAGTTGGAAAATTTTATAAATTAATTAAGCATGATGTTTGAGTATATTTTTATTGGTTTTCATGATTGTTTGACTAGTTCAGATAAATGGGCTTTTGGTTTGAGGTGTTAGAGAGGCGTTTTAGCCGGTTATGGAACTTCGGAGCGAGGTATGTTTCCTGTCTAACCTTATGAGGGGGAAACTACCCATAGGTGATGTGATTGTTATGTGATACTAGTTGTGGGTGCTACGTACGCACAAGGTGACGAGAGTCCCTGTGTAGCTGAAGTATGTTTATGTCCGGGTAGACTTAGGACTTTATCATGTAATACATGAATTATTTGAACTTCATTTGGTAGCTTAAATAATTGAATTTGTAATGGAAATTGATTTAGAAATACATACATATGTTAGGCCGAGTTTTATTATTTTCAATTGTAAGCCAATTATTTGAGAGAAGGTAAAGGTTATATTCACTTTATGCCCGTGTATTTGTATTGTAAGCACATGCCTCGTAACTCGATAAGTTTTCTTCCTTTCTTGTGGAGCGGGTCGAACGGCCCGACAGTATAATAGAGGCATCTATGGTTCGTGCTGTTCGACCCTCGGCAGTGTACACATTATTCGGGATCGGGCCGTACGACCTTGGCATAATCCTGCGTTATATCGCTAGCAGTCCGAATATTCACGGGGTTATATTTCACTGATGCCCGGAACTTTATATGGTACTTCTTATCCGTTTGATACTGGCACTTGATACATCTGAGCTATTGAGATAGAATTCGAGACTCAGAAATTTTAGATCTTTAAAGGAAATTTTTGAGAGATTATGTTAGTTTTAGATTTACCCCATTATTAATGTTGTACTTCATATCTGTTTAGAATTTAGCATACTACTTTATTGGACCTCTAGCAAGTGTCGATGTCGACCCCTTGTCACTACTTCTTCGGGGTTAGGTTTGATACGTACTGGGTACACGTTGATTTACGTACTCATGCTGCACTTCTGCACTAAATGTGCAAGCACTGATAGGTTCATCTGGTGGTCATCTAGGCGCGTAGGCACAACTGCTGAGGAGACTTTATGGTGAGCTGCTTTCCAAGCTACGCATAGCAGCCCACAGAGTCTCCATCATACTATCTACTTTACCCTATTTTATTTACATCCCAGACATATACTATATTATTATTATTGTATTTCTTGGTAAATGCTCATTCACTTGTGACACCGGATTTAGGGATACGCAAGTTGATGCGTACAGATTTATATATTATCATTGTCTTTCATTTCCTTTATAAACTACTAATTATGTACGTTCCCGTGGATTTAAAAGTGTAAATTTCCTTCCTTAATAAAATTTATGATTTCAAAAGTAATAAAATGAGCAGTTAATGTGATAGTTCACCGTTGGCGCGCCAAACGGCGACGTTGGGCGCCATCACGGCCTATAGTGGGTTTTGGATCGTGATAGAAAATAAAATAAGAAAAACTGGTTGCATATCCTAAAAGATAATGTCTTATAAAATTAGACAAAGAGAGTATAATACTACAACTAATACCTTTCATATATTGAGTTAGAGTTTAAACTTAAAATATTGCTTATATATTTTTGTACAATCAGATCAGTAATTAAGAAATTAATTGTGATAGCTTTTTTTTTTTTTTAAAAAAAAGAAGAGTATATTGATATGATACCCTAAAATAAGTACTTATGATAACAGGAGTAATTTTTAATTTTTTCGTCCAATGAGGAGGAGGTGATTAAATGACTCTTCATCACAATTTTACAAAGATTGAGATTATTGATCATTTTTTATCTGTTTTGAATATCAGAGATGGCTCTGTTGTCAAAGTTAAAGCTTTTGCTGAACCTCCTGATTATCCAGTAAGTGTTTCTAATTTGTAATCGAACTGTCAAAGACAGATTCCTCAGGCAGCAGCTTCAAGTTAATCCAAAAGTATGAATAATTAAGTTTTCTTTGGCTTCTTCATTGTATTTCTTGAGGGGCATGGGTTTTTACACATAAATCATGGATTTTGAAAGTGGAATTTGGCCCGGGGAGGAGGCGGGGGGTTGTATTAAAAATTTGGATAATGAATACTTGATATTTGAATCCCGATTTGGAGTCGGTTTTGAATGGAACTTGTATATTTGGACTCGAATTGAAATGCTTGTTCGGGATTCTTGAGTGTTATCGGGTTCCGAGGTGCACGCACCGATTGAATTTTTGGTTGACCTTGTGTATTTGTGCAAAGATTGAAGCTTTATTATTTGGGTTGTTCCTTTGGCTTTATTTGATGTTATTGAGTTATTTTTTGCTAGATTCGAACCGTTCAGAGGTCGATTCACGCGAGAAGGTATTTTTGGATTATTAATTTGGCTTGTTTGATGTAAGTACCTAGCCTAAACTTGATTGAGGCACTAGTTTCCTAAGTTGTTGGTGTTGGCTACGTGCTAAGGGTGGCGTGCATGCGAGGGGTTGAGCTCAAGTGCGTGCACCGGGTCTTATTCATGTTCAGGTAGTTTTTATGCTATAGTATGCCTTGTTTTGAACCTTTTTTTTTTTCTTACTATCATACTTTACATGTTGTATGACTACGTGACTTCGTTAATCATGTTAGAGGCAATGTGTCGCTAATCTCTTGTTCAAACATGATAACTGCTATTTTGGGGTGTATCCGCCTATTTTAAGCCGTAATTATACACTTCGCGCATGCATATACTTTATCATTTTATTTTATCAGTCCACGAGTACTTGATTTGATTTTCATTGACTGTATACATGTATTCTTGTATATACTTCTATGTTCGGGACTGGTTTGAAAGCACGTGAGTTGTCCGTGAATGTTGAGTTGATTGTGGCACGCGAGTTGTCCGTTCAACGTGTGGGTAAGGATCCATTCTCCTTGGGTCGTCCTTTCATGTTTCTCTCTGATGATGCACACGCGGTTGTGGAAAATAGAAGTTTTGGGTCTTTATATATCTTCTCTATATGCAAATATTTTGAGTGTATTCGTGATTTTACTGCACATCTCCTCTATATGCTGCGTCCGTACTTGTATACATGCCTCTTTATGCATATATTCTCTATATACCATTTCTATTAGTGAAATAATACACAGTACATATCTTCTCAATGTGTCTCTCTCTGTGTAATTTGACTCGCCTTTTTACGCATATTTCTTCTATATGCTGAACCGTTATCATGTTTAAAGTCCCTGCGTATCTTTTCTATGTTTAGCATGAGTTTACCTGCATTTATACACAAAATCTGATATGGTTACTGCGTGTTCGGATGTTTCATGACTTGTACAGATTTTATCACGTGAATATCATTGATGATTCTTGCGACTTCCTCTCCTAGGTTAATCATAATACTTACGGGGTACATGCGGTCAGTTGTACTCATTTACACACTACACTTAATTGTGCAGGTTCACGTGTGGGACCCATCGGAGAGCTTTTCTGGATTCCTGTTGAGTTGACGAGAGATGAGGTAGATCTGTACTCCATCCGTAGTCCTTGCCGTCTCTTTCCATTTATGTATTTTTTTTGTTCTCCAAATAGTATTTTTACATATTATGAGACTTGTGTTCCTAATGTAGAGCTCATGACTCTGTATTGCTAGTTCTGGGGGATTTAGTGTATCAGTGCAATCTTATTTATGAAGTTTGGCTTTTAGATTTGTATTATTTCATAATTTATTATCTCGTCTCATTTTACTATGCTTGTCTTTTCTAACAAGTGAGTTAGGCACAAATTAAGGGAGCATATTTTGAGGATTTGAGTATCTATTTGGACTCGGCTTTGAAATCTAAATATATATTTGGACTCGGCAGGTTATGGGTCATCGAATTTTGGTATTGGTTTCGAATTTCGGGCACATGACGCTTGGTTGACTTTGTTGAATATTTGAAATTCTTCTAAGATCGAATCATTATGGATTATGATTGCTTCCTACAGTATTATTTGACTTCCTTTTTGGAGGATTGGCGTGGATATGTGCGATTGGAGGGCTAGAGCAAGATTTTATGCGATTTGAGGGTGAAGGCTAGCCGGATGAGGTAAGTATATTGCCTAATCTTGTTGAAGGATTAACCCTTAGTATATGACCTTATTTTTGTAGATGGAATATGTGAGAAGTGACGTATATGCAAGGTGACGACCGTATATGCGGGTGCTATGTATGATTTATGATCGGAGGAGTCTTTTCGCTATACCATGCCTTGATTTGGTATACTGTGCTTCCTGCAATCATGCTTATTATGTTTGTACGGTTATATGAACCGCTTGAAGCATGATAGAGATCATGTTTAGGTGTTGATGTAATATTTGAACATGATATTTTCTATCATATAATGTATCTACCCGCAAGACTCTATTAGGCCTGCTCATAACTTGTGAGACCTACGTGAACCTAGTGCTCTGATACCATGTTGTCACGATCCAATTTCACCTATAGGTCGTGATGGCGCCCAACATCACCGCTAAGCAAGCCAACTAATGAATTAGACAAGTTATTCCTCTTTTAATAAGTTTTCGAGTAATTAAACTTTCCTTACTTGCAAGATTTAAGAAAATAAAAGGTTTAAATAAATAAAACCAAGTAATAGTTCAAAATCACAATTCTACTAGGGTGTGTGCCAAGACCAGATACCCATCGGGTTCATTTCCGAGTCAGGACAGAAAGAGCATATAATAGATTATGAGCATCTAATAGATTATAAAAGATTCTAAACACTGTCTGGATATAAAATAGACAAAATACGAATACGAAGAGAGACACTAGGTGCTGCCGAACGACTCAGGAAAAGCAGCTCACCACCAGTCCTCAGGATATCGGGGATGCACACTGGTAGGACTTCCTGATGCACCTGTCTTAGAACCTGCACAAAAAGTGCAGCAAGTGTAGCATGAGTATGTAAACAACATGTACCTAGTAAGTATCAAGTCTAATCTCGAAGAAGTAGTGACGAGAGGTTGATTTCGACACGCACTATGGGTCAATAATTATTCTGATAAAATCTTAAATAAATATTAGATGTGTAAATAAATTCAAATCTTCTCAACAAGAAGGAGCAAATAATTCTTTCACAATTATATAATTTCCAAATAAGTCATTGCTTTAAGGCTGTAATCTTACAAGCCACAACAAAATATCAAGACACCAAGTATTGTTATTAAGCACGATTTATACCGAGGTCGTGCGGCCCGATCCGGAATAATGTGTACACTACCGAGGGTCGAGCGACACGAACCATAGATGCATCTATCTACTGTCGAAGCGTTCGGCCCGCTCCACAAGAAGAGAAGGATACTTTATAAGCATTTGACTTAAACATTATTAAGGATTTATACTAACATAATACGAATTTCATTAGCGATCCTTCACAATTTTTCTTCCAAATCCTGATATAATTAAGGCATTTAAGTTATCAAGTATGGTGCAAAAATTCCAAATAGTTCATGCATTGGGTCCTAAAATTATGTGGACATAAGCATAATTAGTAGTTACGCATGGACTCTTGTCACCTCGTATGTACGTAGCCCCCATAAATTGTAGCAATTTAATTTAAATCACCTATGGGGTAAATTCCCTCTTACAAGGTTAGACAAGAGACTTACCTCGTCTCAAAGCTCACTTCCCTGTAACAGTTTCACGCTAAAGCCTCAATTTGGTGCCGAAAAATTCAAAACTAGCCAAAAGTAACATAATTTAATCAATACATGCTCAATTTTCATAATTTATCTTCTAGTGTAATTACCCAAACCAATTTGAAAAAGTTCCTAAAATTGACCCTAAGCCCACGTGCCCGTATTCCGGAAATTTTCAAAGGAAATCGTTACCCATAACCTTAAGCACTCAAGTATACAATTTTCATCCCATTCCATAACCATTTTCGTGGTTAAAATCTCATTTTTATCAAAATCTAGGTTTTTCATCTAAACCTTTGATTTCCACAATTTACTTGTTAAAATCTACCCATAATCCTTACATTTAGCTCACAATAGGTAGAATTATCTTACCTCCAATTTGCTAGTGAATACCCCTCTTAAGAAGCTCCAAAATCGCCCAAGAACAGAGAAAATGGGCTAAAAAATGGCTGAGCCCCGTTTTTAAAACATTCTGCCCTTGCACAGAAAAATCCTTCTTCGCGAATGCGACAAGGGTCTCGCGTTCGCGAAGGCAAAACTCCCGGGCCCAGAAATTTCCCTTCACGAATGCATCAGGGGACTCGCGAACGCGAAGATATACTTGGCCTACCCTTCATAAATGCGTGGTCTCCTTCGTGAACGCGAAGGGTAAATGTGCGGACGCCTCCAGGCCCGTTCCTTCTATAAGAACGCAAGAAGTCCTTCGCGAACGCGAAGGCTGGGATCCCCAAGCTTCGCGAACGCGAATCCCTTCCCCCGAACGCGATGGGTAACATCCCAGCTCTCCAAATCCTTCATCAAGAACGCGAGAGTCCTTTCGCGTTCGCGAAGAAGGAAACCAGAACTGGAAAATCTGGTTTTTCCAACTTTACTCCGGGTGGTTCAAAACTCACCCCAGCCACTCGGGACCCTATCCAAATGCACCAACAAGTCTATAAACATATTATGGACCTGCTCGAACTCTCAAAATAGTAAATCAACAACGAAACTAAGAATCGCACCCCGAAACTGAATTGAATCAAAGTATGAATTTCAAGTTTCCAAATTGCTCCGAACACGCCGAATCATACTTAGACTACTCGAAATGACACCAAATTTTGCGTGCAAGTCTTAAATCACCATACAAAAATATTCCTAGGCTCGGAATTCCAAACAGACCTCGATTACTCCAAAACCTACTCTAAACCAAATTTGAAGAACTTTAAACCTTCAAATAGCCAACTTTCACTATTAAGCGCTGAAACGTCCCCGGTCGTCTAAAACCCGATTCGAACATACGACCAAGTCCAAAATCATCATACGAACCTATTGGAACCGTCATATCCCGATTCCGAGGTCGTTTACTCAAAATGTTGATCGAAGTCAAACTTAGCGTTTTAAAGCCAAACTAAGGAACCAAGTGTTCCAATTTCAACTCGAACTCTTCCAAATCCCGAACTAACCAGCCCCGCAAGTCGTAAAATCTAAAAACACATACGGGGAGTATTATTTTGGGGAATGGGGTTCTAGAAGGCAAAACGACCAGTTGGGTCGTTACATTCTACACCTCTTAAACAAACTTTCGTCCTCAAACTGGTTTACAATCATACTTGAGTGTTGAATATGTGTGGATATCTGCTCCGCATGTCTTCCTCGGCCTCCCAGGTCGCTTCCTCTACTGGTTGGCCCCTCAACTGGCTCACCTACCTATCAACAATGGCAACTGGCTCCTCCTCATAACCCAAGCTCTCATCTAGCTGAACAGTGCTGAAGTCTAACACATGCGAGAGGTTGGCATGATACCTCTAGAGCATAGATACATGGAAAACCGGATGAACTCCCGATAGACTGGGGGCAAGGCGAGCTTGTAAGCAACCTCCCCAACTCGTCTCAACACCTCAAATGGGTCTGTAAACCTTGGGTTCAGCTTGCCCTTCTTCCCGAACCTCATGATTCCCTTTCTCGACGAAACCTTAAAGAGAACTTTTTCACCCACCATAAATGATAAGTCACGCGCTTTTTGATCCGTGCAACTCTTCTGTTTAGACTGTGCTGTACGAAGTCGCTCCTGAATCAACTTTTCCTTTTCTAAGGAATCCTTCACCAAATCCGTACCATATAACTTGGCCTCGTCGGACTCAAACCACCCGATGGGCGAACGACATCGCCGACCATATAAAGCTTCGAATGGAGCCATCTCAATGCTGGATTGGTAACTGTTCTTATAAGCAAACACAGCCAAAGGCAAGAGACGATCCCACTGACCTCCGAAGTCAATCACACATGCCCTGAGCATATCCTCCAAGATCTGAAATGTCCGCTCCGACTGTCCGTCAGTCTGCGGGTGAAAGGCTGTGCTGAGCTCTACACGGGTCCCCAATTCACTCTGTACTGCTCTCTAGAAATGTGAAAAAACTAAGGGCCTCTATCTGATATGATAGAAATGAGTACAACATGCAATAAATATAAATTTGGGTCAACCTCTCTGAAGTATACGTAGTCACAACCGGAATGAAGTGTGCCGACTTGGTCAACCTATCGACAATGACCCAAACTGCATCAAACTGCAAGGTCCGCCACAACCCAACTACAAAGTCCATAGTAATGCGCTCCCATTTCCACTCCGGTATAGTCATCAGCTGAGGTAGGCCACCTGTCCTCTGGTGCTCATACTTAACCTGTTGGCAATTTAGGCACCTAGCTACATACTCAACTATGCCCTTCTTCATCCGCGGCCACCAATAATGCTGCGTCAAGTCGCGATACATCTTTGTAGCACCTGGATGAATAGAATATCGATAACTATGTGCCTCCTTTAGGATCTTTTCCCTCAGCCTATCAACATTAGGAACACATAGATGACACTGGAGTCGCAGAACACCATTTTCACTGATAGCAACCTCCTTGGCACCACCCCGTAGTACCGTCTCTCGAAGAACCAACAAGTGTGGATCATCACACTGGCGAGCCTTGATCTGCTCAAATAGTGAAGACTGTGTCATGACACATGCAAGAACTCGACTGGGCTCTGAAATATCCATCCGCACAACTTAGTTAGCCAAGGACTGAATGTCCAAAGCTAGTGGCCTCTCCTCTACTAAAATGAAGGCCAAACTACCTATACTCTCCGCCCTTCTGCTCAAGGCGTCTGCAACTACTTTTGCCTTGTTCTTAATGGTAACTTTGTTCAATTGGCAATAATTAATACACATCCATATAGTCCCATCCTTCTTCTTCAAAAATTATATCGGTGCGCCCAAGGCGACACACTCGGCCTAAAAAACCCCTTTGCTAACAATTCCTCAAGCTGTTCCTTCAACTCCTTCAACTCTTTTGGAGCCGTACGGTATGGTAGGATAGATATAGGTTGGGTACCTGGTGCCAAATCAATACAGAAAACAATATCACAATCTGGTGGAATGTCTGGAAAGCCAGAAGGAAACACATCGCAGAACTCTCTGACTATGGGCACTGAATCAATTGCCGGAGTCTCTGCAGTAGTATCCCGAACATAGGCTAAATAAGCCAAACAACCCTTCTCGACCATGTGTCGAGCCTTCAGAAAAGAAATACCCTGGCTAGATGCACTGGCAGACGAACCCTTCACTCCAATCTCATAAACTCTAGCATCGCCAAGGTGATAATCTTGGCATGGCAATTTGGAAAGGCATGATATGGAGATAACCTGTCCATGCCCAGGATGATCTCGAAGTCAGTCATATCAAGCAGCAGAAGATCCGCTCTAGTTTTGTAGCCACAAAATGTAACAATGCAGGACCGGTAGATCCGATCCACAACAACAGAATCGCCTATAGAAGTGGACACATAAACAAGAGTACCCAAGGACTCACGAGAAACACCCAGGAAATGAGCAAATAGAGATGACACATATGAATACGTAGAACCTGGATCAAATAATACTGAGGCATCTCTACTACAGACAGAAATAATACCCGTGATCATGACATCTGAGGCCACTGCATCTGGTCTGGCCAAAAACGCATAGAACCTAGCTGGAGTGCCACCTGATTGGCCTCCATCTCTAGGACGACCCCTACTCACCTGCCCTCCTCCTCTGGGCGGCTGGATGGCTGGTTGAACAACCGGTGCTGTAATCATAGGTTGCTGACCCTGCTGCACTGCCTTGCCCTGAAGCTTGGGGCAGAATCTTTGCATATGTCTGAAATCCCCGCACTCCAAACAACCCCTCGGTACAGTGGACTGCTGACCCAAAGTCTTGCTTTGATGACTTGAATACCCACTGGAAGAACACTGAATAGCTGGTGGGTGGTAAGAAATTTCTGGCATAGCACTGAAATAAGGTCGTACTAGAGCACCCCGAGGAGGTTATGGTGCTGGATAAGGGGGCCTGCTGGACTGACCCCTCATGAACTAATCTTTGTCCCTAGCCGGGGTACCTCTGGACTCTCCCGAATATCAAAAACTGCTCGTCCCTCACAGCTTGCTCTTGGCTTCGCTGACGGACACCCTCAATCCTCCGAGCTATCTCTACAAAAAATGTCTGCATCTCCACCTCTCGAGCCATGGTGGCCTGAATACCAGAATGCAATCCGGCGACAAACCTATGCCCTCTCTCTACATCGGTAGGTAGTATCATAAGTGCATGTGGAGACAACTCAGAGAACCTCACCTCATAGTCGGTCACTGGCATCTGACCCTGCTGGAGCTGCTCGAACTACAACCGCAACTCTTTCCTCTGAGTGGGTGGAATGTATCTGTCCAAGAAGAAGCGTGTGAAATGTTCCCAAGTCATGGGAGGAGAACCTGCTGGTCTGTCAAGAAGATGTGAATGCCACCACCTATGGGCCCTCACCTCCAGTTGAAAAGTAGTGAAGTCTACCCCGGGGGATTCTAGTATCCTCATGTTGTGCAGCCTATCCCTGTACCGATCATTTTATAAAATCCTGGGGGTCCTCATGTCGCTCACCTCCGAAAGCACGAGGATGAAGCCTGGTCCGTCTATCTAATAGCCTATGAGGATCACCGGCCACAGCTGGTATGGGCCCCGGTGTAGCTGCTGCGACTAGCTGAGCTCCACCCACGGGTAGTACACCCTAGGTCTAAGATACTGCAGCTGCATGCCCATGGGCCTGCGCGATATGGGTCTGTGCTCCCCCTCTCGCATGAGATATGGTTGGGTCTGCCGGAAATAAACCGGCATGAGTCATAGTATCCATGAATCGCAGCATACGGCCCATGACCTCCTGAAATTCCAGAGCGGTTGTTAAATCCACCAAAGGTGGCTTTGCCGCAAGCACCTTGACCTGCTTCTTAATAATGGGATCCTCTACTGGATCCGTTGGTGGCATGGCTGGAGCAACTCTGGGACGTCCTCATCCCCTGCCACGGGCTGGAACCCTCCCCCGGCCTCTGCCTCGGCCTCTAGCAACAGGGGGAGCAGCTCCTCCCTGATCTGGAACCTCTGTAGAGTGCGTTCTCACCATCTTTGAGAGAATAAGAGAAGATACATAGTATTACATCAACTGCATGATAGGAGATGAAGAAAGGTAGTTTCCTAACACCCTATAGCCTCTCGAAGATAAGTACAGACGTCTTTGTACCGATTCGCAAGACTCTATTCGGCCTGCTCATAACTTGTGAGACCTACGTGAACCTAGTGCTCTGATACCATGTTGTCACAACCCAATTTCACCTATAGGTCGTGATGGCACCCAACATCACCGCTAAGCAAGCCAACTAGTGAATTAGATAAGTTATTCCTCTTTTAATAAGTTTTCGAGTAATTAAACTTTCCTTATTTTCAAGATTTAAGAAAATAAAAGGTTTAAATAAATAAAACCAAGTAATATTTCAAAACCACAATTCTGCTAGGGTGTGTGCCAAGACACGGTGTCATAAGTGTATGAGCATCTAGTAGATTACACAAAATTCTAAATACTGTCTGGACATAAAATAGACAGAAAAATACGAATACGAAGAGTGATACTAGGTGCTGCGGAATCGGTTCAGGAAAAGTAGCTCACCACTAGGCCTCGGGATATCGGGGATGCACACCGGTAGGACTGCCTGATGCACCTGTCTCAGAACCTGCACAAAAGTGCAGCAAGTGTAGCATGAGTACGTAAACAACGTGTACCTAGTAAGTATCAAGTCTAATCTCAAAGAAGTAGTTACGAGAGGTCGGCTTCAACACTATCTATGTGTGAATAATTATTCAGATAAAATCTTAAATAAATACTAGATGTGTAAATAAATTAAAATTTACTTAACAAGCAGGAGCAAATAATTCTTTCATAATTATATTATTTCCAAATAAGTCATTTCTTTTAAAGGCTGTAATCTTACAAGACACAACAAAATATCAAGACTCCAAATATTTTTATTTGGCACGGTTTATGCCGAGCTCGTACGGCTTGATCCGGAATAATGTGTAAGCCGCCGAGGGTCGAGTGGCACAAACCATAGATGTATCTATCTACTGCCGAGGCGTTGGGCCCGCTCCACAAGAAGAAAAGGATACTTTATAAGCATTTGACTTAGACATTATTAAGGATTTATACTAAAATAATACGAATTTCATTAGAGATCTTTCACATTTTTTCTAAAAAATCCTAATATAATTTAGGCATTTTAAATTAACAAGTATGGTGCAAAACTTCCAAATAATTCATGCATTGGGTCCTAAAACTATCCGGACATAAGCATAATTAGTAGCTACTCACGGACTCTCATCACCTCGTACGTACGTAGTCCCCACAAATTGTAGCAATATTTAATTTGAATCACCTATGGGGTAAATTCCCTCTTACAAGATTAGACAAGAGACTTACCTCATCTCAAAGCTCACTTTCCAGTCACAGTTTCACGCTGTAGCCTCATTTAATGCCGAAAAATGAGAAATTAGCCAAATGTTATATAATTTAATCAATATATGCTCAATTTTTCATAATTTATCTTCTAAAGTAATTACCCAACCCATTTTGAAGAAATTCCTAAAATTCACCCCGGGCCCACGTGCCCGAATTCTGGAAATTTTTGGAGGAAATCATTACCCAAAACCTTAAGAACTCAAGTATACAATTTTTATCCCATTCCATAATCATTTTCGTGGTTAAAATCTCATTTTTATCAAAAACAAGGTCTTTCATGTAAACCCTTGATTTTCACAATTTACTTGTTAAAATCTACCCATAATCTATATGTATTATGGGTAGAATTAACTTACCTCCAAGTTGCTTGGTGAATACCCCTCTCAAAAGCTCCAAAATCGCCCAAGAATGGAGAAAATGGGCTCAAAAATGGCTAAGCCCCGTTTTTAAAACATTCTGCCCAGCACAGAAAAATCCTTCTTTGCGAACGCGAAAAGGGCCTCGTGTTCGAGAAGGAAAAACTCCCAGGCCCAGAAATTTTCCTTCGCGAACGCGTCAGGGGACTCGCGAACACGAAGGTTTACTTGACCTAACCTTAGCGAAGGCGTGGTCTCCTTCGCGAACGTGAAGGGTAAATACGCTGACCCCCTCCAGGCCTGTTCCTTCTATGCGAACGCGAGAAGTCCTTCGCGAACACGAACGCCTGGGATCCCCAAGCTTCACGAATGAGACCCCCTTCCCGCGAACGCGAAGGGTAACAACCCAGCTCTCCAAATCCTTCATCGCGAACGCGAGACCTTCCGCATTCGCGAAGAAGGAAACTAGAACTTGAAAATCTAGTTTTTCCAACTTAGCTCCGGGTGGATCAAAACTCACCTGAGCAACTCGGGACCCCGTCCAAATGCACCAACTAGTCTATAAACATAATACAAACATGCTCGAACTCTCGAAACGCGTAAATCAACTACGAAACTAAGAATCACACCTCAAAACCGAATTGAATATATGAACTTCAAGTTTCCAAATTGCTCCGGACGCGCCGAATCATATTTAGACTACTCGTAGTGACACCAAATTTTGCGTGGAAGTCTTAAACACTATACGGAACTATTCCCAGGCCCGAAACTCCAAACGGACCCCGATTACTCCAAAACCTACTCCAAACCAAATTTGTAGAACTTTAAACCTTGAAATAGCCAACGTTCACTATTAAGCACCTAAACGCTCTCGGGTAGTCCAAAACCCGATTCGAACATACCCCTAAGTACAAAATCCCGATTATGAGGTCGTTTAATTAAAATGTTAATCGAAGTCAAACTTAGCCATTTAAAGCCAAACTAAGGAACCAAATGTTCCAATTTCAAACAGTAAAAGCACATACATGGAGTCTTATTTAGGGGAATGGGTTTCTAGAAGGCAAAACGACCAGTTGGGTCATTACATATATGAAACTTCATCACTATATTTACTCAGTACATGGAGTTGGTTCTACTCATACTACACGTGTGCACCTTGCATGCAGATCTTGGAGTTGAGTTGCTGTGGATGACGAAAGCCAGCATTTAATGTGTATCAGTATTCCAGATATAAACTACCACTTGTTCTTGGTACTTAGGACTTGTTATTCTGTTTATATATATATATTCAAACAGATGTTGTATTTATTCTTTATACCAGCTTTGTAAATCTAATTTTTAGCAGCTCATGATTTGTTCGACCAATCCTTGGGGTAATTGTATGGATTTTTATCTTATTATTTATTATCATTGATGATATTTCATTTGAGTTGTATTATTCATTATTTGGCTTATCTAGCATGTTGGATTAGGTGCCATTACGATTAGGCGGGATTTTGGGTTGTGACGTCTTGATTAGCTTATGATTATCTCCCAAAACAAGGTTCACCTCAAAAGTGAGTCATTGACCTCAAAGCTGGGAGGATGTTTTCTCCCTAGAGAGTTGAAGACAGTGTCAAGATCTTTTAGCTATTTCTTGTTTGTTATGTTTCTCTTTTGGTGTGGCGAGACACAATTGTTAGATACTTGACTTATTTAAAAATAAAGGTACCTAATGGGGAATATCTTAGATGTCCTTGACACCCCAGTTGGTCATATAGTTTGAGGGATGGCCATGAGTTAGCTCGATGCTAGATCTTGAACCTTTTCGTGGTTCATTCTTTAATTTCATCTAGCAAAGCTTTATGAGCCGCATATGGTGTGTACAAAATTTCCTCGAACATCATCTGAATGGATCTTTATCTGTTAGCACATTCTCTTTTGAGCTTAGCTCATACTGATTTTGATGATTAATATAGTTATCACAAAACTCGGTCTCTTGAAAATATTTTCTATGCTAATAAACAAGATTGCAGATCTGTCAAGCAGATATCGAAAGAACTAGGTGTCGTAGAGTACATTGATTATGAGGTGGAAACTGATTCCTAATCCAAATAAGATTCATTGAAAGATTTGTTTCACGGGCTATAAGTATCATATCAGCTGGAAGAATTCATGGACAACAAGGATTCATTAATTTTGTTGTCAATAAGGATTCATTTATTGTTACACTTGCATAAAAAGATGTGTCTGGAAGTTAGAGATATTTAAGGGAACCAATTTCTATCAGGATTGTTTTCCTTAACCGATTTTTTCTAGATTTTGGAGAAAAATTTAAAGTATTTTCAGCCCATTTTCATGCCTATATACAACATCATATTGCTAATAGAATTCATAGCAAGAAGGTACTTTTCAAGAATTCAAGTTGCATAGTTAAAAAATATCATCCTGAAGATGAGCTGTTAAGTTCTTTAGTTGTTGAGTCTTAATTCAATATTCTTAATTTGTATGCTATTATTCTTTGAGAAATGTATTCATTGGTTATAAAATTCAGCAAAATTTGTTTTGCTTTCTAGGCTTGAGTTTACAATCTTAAAAGTTTTATGGCTAAATTGATTGTAGGGGTTAAAGTGTTAGAGTTAGTCCACTTGACTATAGAACAATAACCTAAAATCGAGTTTATTGTGGGGTTAACGCACTAGACTTAGACCATTTGATTTTTAAGTTGTAACCTTAAGTTGCTCTTGTTGTTTAGTGAAATTTTGAGAAAAATTCCTTAAGGGATAGGTCGTGGTTTTTAATCTATTGAGTAAGACTCTAAAATTAAAGTTAGTATCAGAGTATGTTCTTTTTAAGTAAGGCTAATACCTTGAAAGAATCCTAAGATGGCTGCACCACCAGGCATACAAAAAGACCAGTCAACCACAAGACTACCACTGTTTAATTGAGAGTGTCCCGGATGGTGGAAAGCAAGGTTGCATGAATTCCTAACTAGAGAAGCTTTATATCTATGAGATGTTATGGATGGTCCCACTATTTTCATGAAAAATAATGAGGAGAAATAAGTAACTACTCCAAGACGAAGAAGTAATGCAATAAAAAAGACAAAAAAATTACAGTGAAAAATTTTAAGACCAAAAAGTATCTTGATTTGTGAATGTAGTCCGAATGAGTACAATTTAATCTCCACATATACGGATGCTAAGGATATGTGACACACGTTGAAATTAGCTCATGAGGGGATGGACCATGTCAAATAGTCAAAAATTGATACGCTCATAAGGTTATATGAACTCTTCAAGATGGAAGAGAGGGAAACTATACAATGGATGCACACCAGGTTCACAACGATCACTAATAAGTTAGTATCAGAGTATGTTCTTTTTAAGTAAGGGTAATACCTTGAAAGAATCCTAGATGGCTGCACCACCAGGCATACAAAAGGGCCAGTCAACCACAAGACTACCACTGTTTAACTGAGAGTATCACGGATGGTGGAAAGCAAGGATGCATGAATTCCTAATTAGAGAAGCTTTAGATCTATGAGATATAGTTATGGATGGTCCCACTATTTTCATGAACAAGAATGAGGAGGGATAAGTAACTACTCCAAGAAGAAGAAGGAATACAATAAAAAAGACAAAAAAAATGTTGTGAAAAATTTTAAGACCAAAAAGATCTTGATTTGTGAATTTAGTCCGAATGAGTACAATTGAATCTCTACATATACGAATGCTAAGGATTTGTGACACGCATTGAAATTAGCTCATGAGAGGATGAACCAGGTCAAACAGTCAAAAATCGATATGCTTATAAGGTTATATGAACTCTTCAAGATGGAAGAGCGGGAAACTATACAAGGGATGCACACCAGGTTCATAACAATCACTAATAAGTTAGGCTCTTTTATAGAAGTCATACCTACAAATGAACTTGTGAGGGAAACACTAAGTGTGTTGCGTCCCTCTTGGGAAAGCCAAATAAATACAATCACCAAAGCAAGATATCTAGAGATGATAATCATGAATAATCTGATTGGAAATATGAAGACTTTTGAGTCAAAGAAGTATTAGTCTAGTGAGTTGTCGGAACCTCCCAAGAATAAGAACCTTATTCTCAAGGCTACTGAGAAAATAGAAGCTTCTGATGATGCTATGACATTCTAGCTCGTAGATTCCAACACATTATCACAAAAGTCAATGGATACACTTCCAAAGCAAAGGCTCCACAAATAAGCTACTCGAATGGGTGTTACAAGTGTGACAATCCTGATCCTTTTATTGGGGATTGTCCAATACGGAAGATCGAGTGAAAAAGGAATAATCCTGATAAAGTAAAAACAAAAGAAGAACTAAATCCTTGATTAAAAGATGCAGACAAGGACAACAAATGACATTGTGAAAAAAACACTAATTGCCATTGGAAACACCTCCAGTGGTAAATCTGATAATGAAAGCAAAGTGGAAGATTAATCCGTCATGGCCTTGAATGACTCCAACTCAAATAATAATCCTTGCATTGATGGTAAATTTAGATTCAGAAATGGAAGATGATCAGGTTGAGATAAGTTTTCTTCATATTAAAGAAAAGATTCATATGTACTACCAACAATTCAATAAAAACTATGATATCAACTCCACGTAGGTAAATGTAACGACCTCACCAGTCGTTTTGAGAGTTGTAGCCCCATTCCCCTATTTACTTCTCGTCTTATGCTTAATAGTTTCTATGTGACTTGTCGGGGTTGCTGGTTCGGGTCCGAAGAGGTTTCGGAATGAGTTGAGACACTTAGTCTCAACGTTGGAAGCTCAAGTTGAAAAGGTTAACCGGATGTTGACTTGTGTGTAAATGACTCTGAATTGGAGTTTCAATGGTTCCGTTAGCTTCGTTGGGTGATTTTGGACATAGGAGCGTGTACGGATAATGATTTGGAGGTCCGTAGTTGAATTAGGCTTGAAATGACGAAAGTTAGAAATTTAGAAGTTTGACTGAGAGTGGACTTTGTGGTTACCGGACTCGGATTGGGGTTTCGAGAGTTAGAGTAGGTCTGTGGTGTTATTTGTGACTTGTGTGCAAAATATTGGGTCAATCGGACGTGATTTGATAGGTTTGGGCATCAAATGTGGATGTTAGAATTTTAAAAGTTCATTAGGCTTGAATCGATGCGCGATTCATGATTTTAAAGTTGTTTGATGTGATTGGAAGGCTCGACTAAGTTTCTATCATGTTTTAGGACTTTTTGGTATAGATGGTTGAGGTCCGGAGGGCCTCAGGTTGGTTTCAGATGGTTAACGGATCGAATTTAGGATTTGAAAGATTGCTGAAGCACCAACTCTGGTGCAATCGCACCTGTGGAATTTTGATTCGCAGGTTCAAGCTCACAGAAGCGGCTTGGGAAGGGGAATGCAGTGGTCTCAGGTATGAGAGGATTTGCGCACCTGCGTGGTCGCAGATGTGGTGTGTTTGGCGCAAAAGCGGAGTTGGCCAGCTAGGGGTCTGTGCGCAGGTGCTATGGAATTTCCGCACCTACGAGAGCGCAGATCCGGAAGAAGCATCGCAGAAGCGAAATATGGCTTGTGAGGCATGTCCGCAGAAGCAGAGGAAATTCAGCAAAAGCAGAACCGAAGGTGCGTTTAAGTGATCCGCAGAAGCGAAAAGGCTGGGCAGTGTATTAAAATTGAGGGTTCTGTGATTTTCCTCATTTTTGAACATTTCAAGCTTGGCTTAGGCAATTTTTGTCACTTACCGAACTCAGGGAGCGCAACCGGCGCTCAACCGAGTAAACGGGTCGAGGAAGCCTACTTTACATTAACATCTCATCATAACTCATTCATGATTTATCAAAACATCACTAGATCATGACTTTTAAATTGAATACATTTGGCTCAATGGCCTACAATCTTTCTTATGATGGGTGCATAGCCTCATAAATACTATGAACATAAATACATGACAAAACTCAAGTCTTTAGTTACATGACCCACAGTGTACATGGAGCTTCTATGACAATAGTACCTAAATACATAAAACGAACTAGAACCAAACACCCATCAGAACTGTAGCGGGCTCACCATAAGCTGAGTAGTGAAGAAGATACCTATCAAAGATCCATATCATCCTGTAGAAGTATACCTGCATCCATTAAAAGATGCAGCGCTCCCGGCAAAAGTGACGTGAGTACATGTGGAATAGTACTCGTATGTAAGGCATTCAAAACAACATATGAAAATATAGTAACTCAAATAAGAGGCAATTAAAGTATATCAAGAAATTACGAAATATCCCATAGAATCAAATTTCAAGTCTTATTATACTTGCATCATTCTAAACTTTTTTTAGGATCAACTGAGCCATATGAACTATACGTGGAGCAAATAATATAATATAACTAAAAATAACATGTACAAACAAGGCCAATGGAAGTGGCACCTATTGTCTGCGTTAACAATGCGTCTCACTAGACCGTCCATATCCCTCTCTTATTTTACACCTATTCATTTTATACACAATATACCTATGCGTTTCATAGACTGTTCACAGGATTCCATACACAATGCACATATGCGTTTCATAGACCGTTCACAGGATTCCATACACAACATACCTATGCATTCATAGACCGTCCATATGATTCCATACACAACATACCTATGAGTTTCATAGACCGTTCATAAGATTCCATACACAACATACCTATGCGTTTCATAGACCGTCCATAGGGTCTATTACACATCATTATGCGCATAACCATATATAAACTCAACGCGACATGATTAACATTACATTTAAGGTTGTAATCTCCATGCTCATCATGGAGAAACACAGCTCATTACATTAGCACATGCACGGGGAATAGAAGTTACCGGATTGAGGTTTCGGAAGTTGGACTAGGTCCGTGGTGTCATGTGTGACTTGTGTGCGAAATTTGAGGTCAATCAGACGTGATTTGATATGTTTCAACATCGAATGTGGAAGTTTAGAAGTTTAAAAGTTCATTAGGCTTGAATTGATGCACGATTCATGATTTTAGCATTGCTTGATGTGATTTGAAGGCTCGACTAAGTTCGTATCATGTTTTAGGACTTATTGGTATAATTGGTTGAGGTCGGCAGGGCCTTAGGTTGGTTTCAGATGGTTAATGGATCGAATTTGGGATTTGAAAGATTGCTGAGGCACTAGTTCTGGTGCAATCGCACGTGCGAAATTTTGATTCACAGGTGTGAGCTCGCAGAAAGCGGTCTGAGAAGGCGAGTGTAGTGGTCACAGGTGCTAGGGGATTTTCGCACCTGCGTGGTCGCAGATGCGGCGTGTTTGGTGTAGAAACGGAGTTAGCCAGCTAGGGGTCTGTCCGCTGGTGCGGTGGAATTTCTGCACCTGCGAGAGCGTAGATGCGGAGGAAGTGTGGTAGTAGCAAAGGAGGGCCTGTGAGGCATGTCTGCAGATGGGGAGGAAATTCCGCAAAAGCGGGACCGCAGGTGCGGTTAAGTGATTTGCATAAGCGAAAAGGCTGGGTAGCGTATTAAAATCGAGGGTTCCGTGATTTTCATCATTTTTGGACATTTCAAGCTCGGCTTAGGCGATTTTTCAGAGGCATTATCGAAGGGATTCTTGAGGTAAGCCACTTGTGGTTATTTTTATTCAATAATTATGTTTTACCATTGAATTTCTCACCTAGTTTATGTTTTATTGAGGTGTAATTTTGGGGGTTGGGGCTAGTGATTCGAAAAGTTTAATTTGGGGACTTGAGTGACGATATGGTGTTGGATTTTGGTAAATTTGGTATAGTTGGACTCGTGGTTGATGGGCTTCCGGATTTTGTGACTTTTATTGGATTCCAAGATGTGGGCTCGAGGCTTGAGTTGACTTTTTGACTTTTGATTAAGAAATTAATATTTTCTTATGGAATTGATTCTTTTTAGTTCATGTTGATTGTATCGAACTGATTGTGGCTAGATTCGAGGCATTCAGAGGCCGTTTCGCAAGGCAAAGGCTTGTTAGAGTAGAGTTTTGCAAACTTTGAGGTAAGTAACACTTCTATGCTTGGTTTTGAGGGTATGAAAACCAATCTCTAGTGGTGGTGGAACCAACCAAGATCTATGTCGTCCGACCCGACCTCAGACTCTTTCTTCCCGACCTATTGGACTCTCTGGCCTCGAATTACGTGCTATGTGATTCATGTTGAGGTGACGCGCATGCTAAGTGACGGGTGTGTGGCCGCGCGCTATAGAAATTGTGATTTAGTCGATCCCTTGGAACTGCGTAGCTATTTATCTGAACATTTTTGTTGTACTCTATATGTTAGAGCACTTGAGCTGTGATTCATGCTAAAAATTATGTTTAGGCTATATGCTGGTATTATTGGGACCCACAATGATCATTCTTGGCTATTGTGTTATCTTTTTAATTGCAATTGTGTACTCAATCAAATTCATCATTACATGTCATATCTCAGTCTCTGTTATCGTTTATTCTCACATCTCGTATCATTAACTAGGGCTGCTTAGCATGAGTGTTGTGAGCCCGAGAGACCGGAGAGATTGGAGACTGGGTTGGGGCCTGAGTGCCGTGCTACGAGTGATGTCTATATGTATGTGGATCGGGTTGCATGCCGCAACAAGTATTATGGCTATATATATGTGGATCAAGTTGCACACCGCAACAAGCCTTATGGTTATATTTATGTGGATCGGGTTGCATGCCGCAACAAGCCTTATGGCTATATATATGTGGATCGGGCTGCACCCAGCAACAGGTATCGTACAGTGCTGAGTGACTGAGCATGACGAGCGAGAATTGAGGCGGGCAGATTGAGTGCTCTGAGAGTGTGAGTAGTTGGGATTTCACTGTGTTGCATCACATACGGTATTCACATTGGCATGTAGCTAAATAGATGCCATACTCTTCTTATCAGTCACACTTGGCATATTTTATCTGTGCTAAACTTAACTGCTGAACCTAGAAGCATGCCTACTTTGCTGTATTATTAAACTCTATATCTTTACTATATTATATGAGCTCGTCACTGCTTTCAGACCACAAGTTAGACTTGTTACTTATTGAGTTGGTTGTACTCACGCTACACTCTGCACTACGTGTGCAAATCCAGGTGTTTTCGGGCATGACGGTTGCTGATTCCTGGCGTTTCATCAGTTTGGAGATCATCGAGGTAGCTGCCTTGGCGTCCGCAGACCTTGACTCTCTTCCTTTATGTGTTAGTCTTGTTTATATTGTTCTACTTTCCTAGATAGTGTTCCATTGGTTAGAAAGTGTGGTTATGTAGATGCTCATGTACTCCGTGACACCCAGATATTTTAGGAGAATTTTGTACTGAGTTATGATGTTTATATTCAGTTTTTACGAAATTCTTACTTATTTAAACCTATTTCCGTATATTTGGGATTAAAAATGTTGGTATGTGTGAGACATCGGCTTGCCTAGTACCATGGTAGGTGCCATCACGACATGTCAGATTTTGCGGTCATGATAGTAAATCCATCTTGCAACCAAGTCATCAAGTAATAAAAGAGACATAGCTAGGCATGTTAAATGCAATGCAAAAAAACATGTAAAAATGCATGACATACATAGGGAAGTCACATGCATATTCAAGGATGTCACCCTCGTACCACGACATAAACATAAAAAATGAAAATCACCCAAGGCCATCACATAACATCCCCACAATGCCACCCTTATTTCGCCGCATGCGCATCACAATGAAATGCCTCACGTATGTCATCGCAAGCGCATAAGCCACCCTTATCTCACCACATGTGCATCACAATGAAATGCCTCCCTTATGTCACCGCATACACATCTTGCCACCCTTATACTCCACACAGTATCAATCAACCCACACTACATGTTCACATGTGCCACAATTATCACAACACTGCAAGATAATAATTTATCATCAAGCAGCATATCCTTGCAATCCATCCATAAATGCACAACGACATGATAACAATAAAAACGAGGATAAAGCATGACTATGGCTAAATCCTTTATAGCAACCAAGTTCAAGTAGTCATAAAAATGACCACATATGTATCACAGAGTGTGCACGTCCTAATTAAGGCAAATTATAAGAACAAGTCTGGATATGTGTTCATAAGCTAGGTGTATCTATCTCCGAGGAAAATATATCATTAGTCTCAAGATTTAGTCATCGTGCTCGGCATAAAGTACCAATAGCCTCAACATTCCTCTAGGATGCTTTATTATACCCACGTAGTCGATTAACTTATTAATACATGGAATCAAGTAACACACACAACCAAATAAGGAATAGAGTAAGTTAAAATCTACCCGGAGCATTGAATAGCCATGGCATATGTAAGTACACACGTCACTTCATATATATATATATCATCCCCTGTAGTAAACCAATATCATTATTAGGAAAAATTCTCTCAACCAAAACTAAGCACGACACTCAGCTCAATCAAGACAAATCGATATTCTTAAAATACGTTCTTGTACGAATCAACCTTTTGGCTCATATCTAGCCAAAAATTAACTCAATACTATCAAATAATACCATAGAAATCAAACCCAAACGATAAAGGTCTAATCTTTAATCAAATACTCAAAGTCAACCAAAAAGTTAACCCTGGCCCGCACCACTAAATCCGATAAAACTCATAAATTCCAATAACTCGTTCGAATATGATTCCAACCATATAAGTTTCATCCAAATCTAGCTCTGAATCAGTGTTCAAAACCTATTTATTCACATTAGAAAAATTTTGTCAAAACCCACCAAAATACACTTTCTTATCCTCCAAGCCAAAACCCTCTTTATTCTTTAAGATTGTTTGAATTAGTGCCGAAATCAATAAACGATTCATGTTATAATCATAAATTAGAGTTAGATTTACTTACCCTAATGAAGTAGATAAAAATTTCCTAAAAAATCGCATCTTCTCGAGCTCCAAAATCTTGCGAGAAATAGTGACTAAATTCTGGAACAAGTAAAACCAATGCAACAGTTGTCCCAACTTGAATCAGATCCTAGATGATCTCAAAACTCACATTTGATAATCCCAATATAATCCTTGTGATATTACACTGAAGATAGCCTTTTGAATCACCCGATTTGACCTTAATATGAGGGAGATATGATGTTTAAAGTTTTAAAGGAAGTCTGAAAATTTCAGAGACATAACTGGAATTTTCGTAACTATTTCACCAGAAAATCAGCAATCACGAGATTTTTATTTTGGGACGCAAAACTCATTCAGAACTTCCCAAACACAATCTATATATGAATTTTAATCATGAAACACGCTACAAACCTGCTCGCGCACTCAAAACATTGAAAAGAGGTCGTCTTCACCCGATATGACCGTGATCGAACTCCAAATACTTAACTTAACTAGTGTCTCAACCAATGATCCAAAACGCACCCAAGCCACTCGGGACCCCATCCATTCATACCGACAAGTACAAATATATTATCCAAGCTTATCCAAAAGCTCAAAGTATCCACGGGAAAATCACAACAAGGAATCGAGCCTCAAACCGAATAGAATTTCTCTTAAGTTGGTAAGTCTTTATTCTTTCAAAAGAGTGTCTAAATCACATTTATGCACTTCATATTACTTCCAAACTTTCAACTCAACTATATAGACCTATCCAAGGTCTCGGAACACCAATTGGAGTCCAGTAACATCAAAGTTAACTCTTGATCGAACTTATGAACACTTAAGTTATTCAAATTGCGACCTTTGGACAAATAGTGTCGAATACCTCTAGGAACCTCCATAATCAAATTTGAACATACATATATGTCCAAAATCATCATATTAATCATCAAAACATGATTCCGAGTCTGTTTACCCAAAAGTCAAACCTTGGTCAACTCTTCCAACTTCAAGCTTCCAAATCTATAGTCATTCTTCAAAATCGATCCCTAACCACTCAAACACCAAAACTGACCATACACGCAACTCATAATATAACATATGAAATTACTCGAGTCTCAAACTATCGAATGGAATACTATAGCTCAAAAAGACCGGCCGGGTATTTACATTCTCCTCCACTTAAACTTACGTTCATCCTCGCACGTGCTAAGAGTTGTTCCAAAGCCATCAAATCATTGTATAAACCACCATACACATACCCACAGGTAATCCCACATCACCTCAATCCAAGCCCGTCAACACAACCTAAATGAAGATTCTTTCTTCAACCTTAGTCTATAAACCTTAAAACCCAATCTCCAACATCCGAAATTCCTTTTAAGACCCGATTCTTGCATCTATACACAGCCAATATCCAACCACACGATGTACCACATAACCCATGTACTCATACTAATATCTCTGACCATAGTAGCTGCTCATTACTAAACCCGGTACCAATAACAAATCTCATATCAAATAAAACCTTATTCCAAACCTTTAAAATATTGCTAATGATGCAAGAAAAATGTAGAAACTCATAATAATTCACCCAATCGACAAGTCGTGGAGTTCTCTCGCCCGACAAGAACCATTTTCAAACTCTATGCTGATTAAAGACATTCTTATCGAAACATACCTTATCCATGTCTGATTGCACTAATTCAAGGTCAAATTATCTCATCTCACCTAGTACAAGATATTCAACTACAAACCGCACCCAATGCCACCTAGTCACATACGACACAATCCACCAATCAAGCAAGAACTCGAATATAACCACAGCCAAATAAGAGAACCACCCAACAAGTTCCAACAAACACCGCCATAAGGCACAACGCTATGAATCCATCTCACAAGGGAGAAGCAAGGAACACAAAGCAAGCACAAGGATCATATACTAACATAACTCTACTGCGGCGCGTGACCCAATCCAAGCATACTGATCCACATGGGATAATAATCGAGCCATAATTCTCACAATCAACAATCACATGTGTACCAATAGCAAAAATGCAAAATATATGACTATAACCATAGTGATAGCACAATATACCCTAGAAGGGAAACTATAACCAAGGCGCAATAAACACTTCAACACCCCAAGAGCCATCTTAATCGAATCTCTCCACAGGACCTGAACGGAGCCACATCATGCATGCAAATAGCCAAGCAGTCCCACAACCCATCGTACTATAAGAGAGAAACATATGAATCAAACTGGGAAATGAATAAGATCAACTCTAGTAGGTGACACACCCCCAACAATAGTTGTGTTGAGTAAACGAACCCGATATGATGTAGAATACACATTCTTGTTAGGCCTACTATTGGGCCCCCAAATAATCTCAATCATCTTAAAATATGTTAATAAACTTCTAAAAGTCCATAATGACCTATCTATAACACATATAATCAGTTTTCAAACCCTTAACACATCTTCACACTTCGCAATCAAGGAATAGTCTACTTCTAAAAACATCCATCCTTTAAACCTCAAAAATATAGAAATCTCCACATTTGATCCCAACTCCACCGCTCAATGAATGACACATCACTCATACGCAATCATCTCACAGAAAAATACTCACATAAATCTTCTGCGCAACATAGCAAAACCTGAACCTCGGCGGCCAGCAAACCGCAAGTCAAAACATAATGTGTCAACTCACATGCACACCTTTCTCAGGTGATACAAGGTAGTGGTAACATCCTCTAAAATATCTTAATTCTCATGCTGTCTAAAACTCATGAAATCCCTTTCGATTTTAAACTACAACCTTATCCCTGCAAATCTCAATCCCACACGGCGCACCACAACTATCAATGCTAACTTATGATGATACTAAATTTCATAACCAACTGTGAAACACACGTAGAATAGACATCCCATCAACTAAAAACCTTCTAGTTAACTCAATCCCGAAGAACAAAATCACAGCACGTAATGAACTCCCTATGCTTGTAGAGTACATCACCTGCAAGTCGTGGCCAAACCATCGCAAACTCTTTGGAACCTATTTGCATATAATCAAATCATTAGAACTAAATCCCTCTAAATCAACCAAGTCATGTTGACTGCTACAAGCAAGAGTACCTCAATATGAAAATGCCTGCACTGAAGAATCCTTCAATAAATATGAAGATGATTCTTTCACCTTTCTAATATCTCAATGTAGAATCAATAATGATATAGAGCACTGGACGTCTCGGCAACATCCAATGCACGCCCCAAGTCCTAACCATATATAGATCCGAAAATCCTTAAATATCACATATGAGTCTTGAGCCCATTGGAACCTTTTCATAAATCATTCACCTTGCTCAGCGCAGCCAATACACATCGAATAACCCGCGCTCCACCATCACATGAATATCCAAAAAAGCAACCAAGCGATTCCTTATCCTTACACTCTACCTCCAAAACGAGTATCAAACCTCTCATTCCAAGACCTATATATACCCATAAGGTGTAGTACATCATACATCCAATCGATCCCTTGCTCAAAATCATCCTCGATGAAATCTTCCTCAAATAATAGCCAATCCACAAGCACATCCTAGTTCAAGAACTAATATACGCATGACCATGCAATCCAATCGTCGATAGAAGACTCCCCCACTTGGCTCGAAGCCAAAGAACACATCATTTATTGCCCATAGTACTCTTCCTTTGTAATTACCCTGATCTCGCACTACTAATCAATTGAATACTTCATAAACTCATGTAACACCAGCCATAAAAAACCCCAAAGGCTCTGTCAAGTGCATACTCATCCAAATTGGTATTATATGCATTTCGCTAAATAGAAGTCTCAAACGAATCACACAACCTCAAATCTTATCGCATGAGATAAAACACATGCTTAGCCTCCGATGGGCATCTATCTATGGCACTACTACAGTCACAACCACTATGCAATCAATCCTTCTGAGTCAGTACTCGTCAACCAGATGCAAAAATTTGCTTAATCCCACAAATGAACAACTGAAAGATCTACCAACACATCCACATCTAAGCCAGGACAACACCCCAAGAGGATGATCAAGCATCCATAGATCCTCGTAGTCCCTCCGCAGCAGCACAAGCCGTCAATGTATTATGGATACCGAGTGCAAAACATCACATACGAGTGAATTGGAAGAAATCAAAGATACATGCTTCAAGCAAAAACAAGGTCGCACGATAAGGGAAGAAAAAAGGGAAGTTTCCTAGATGTCCTGTAGCCTCTCAAATAAAGGTATGGACGACATCATATTGATCCGCAAGACTTTACTAGATACTTGCTCATGGCTCATAGAAACTATGAATCTAGAGCTCTAATACCAACTTGTCACAACCCAAAATCCCACCAATATCGTTATGGAACCTAACCCAACTCGCTATGTAAGCTAAACTGTATAAGTTACTAATATAATAAGAAATCATCAATATTATAAATAAGACTGCAAAAGAATTTAATACAACTGCCCCAAGGACTAGTAGTACAAGTCATGAGCCACTATAATTTAGATTTACAAAGCTGGTGAAATGAATAAATACAATATATGTTTGAAAGCTATATAAACAAAAATTAAATCCTAAGCTACCATGAGCAAAAGGGTAGCATGAATCTGGTATGCTGTTACATTTCTAATGCAAGACTCTGTCTTCACAGCTATCATCTCCAAAATCCATACACAAGCTGCTAAAGTGTAGTATGAGTACAACCGATCCCATGTACTCAATAAGTATTTGGACTAGCCTTAGAGAAGTAGTGATGATGTTTTTAAGTTGAAAGATACTCACTAGTCAAATAATCTGTGCAATATATCAGAGACTGCAATAGGAAGTATAGCATAACACCAATAACTATAAATTCATCAGAACAAGTGATAACAATTTAATACAAGTAAAGGCTCAGCTTCAACAACAAGTGATCAAATAAAATCGCACACGTATGACAGCTTGTGCCCACTTTTGCAATCACCTTCACACGGAAAAGACCTCATGTCACAACATAAGTCACACCCGCACGACAAAGGCCTCGTGCCATAATATAAATCACACTTGCATGACAAAGACCTCGGGCCACATTATAATCTGATTCCATATCAGTTTCCAAATAACACGTTCATGAGAATTTTTGATGAACCAAATATATTAATGCATGATGACAGCTTCCTCATCTTGTCAAACTGATTTAATACAAACAACTCAACAAAACATAAGATATCAACTCCACGTAGGTAAATCCATCTTGGCACCCAAATCATCAAGTAATAACATAGACATAGATAGGCATGTTAAATGAAATGAAACAAAACACGTAAAAATGCATGAGACACATATGGAAGTCACATGCATATATTCAATGATGTCACCCTCGTACCACCACATAAACATAAGCAATGAAAATAACCCCTAGACCATCACATAACATCCGCACAATGCCACTCTTATTTTTCCGCATGCACATTACAATGAAATGACTCCCATATGTCATCGCATATGCATAAGCCACCCTTATCTCGCCGCATGCACATCACAATGAAATGCCTCCTTATGCCGCTGCATGCACATCTTTCCAACCTTATACTCCACACAACATCAATCAACTCACACAACATGTCCACATGTGCCACAATTATCAGAACACAACAAGATAATAATTTATCCTCAAGAGGAATATCCTCACAACCCTTCCATAAAGTGCACAAGGACATGATAACAATAAAAATGTGAATAACGAATGACTATGGATAAACAAATTATAGCAAACAAGTTCAAGTAGCCATACAAAATATCACATATGTATCACAGAGTTCGCACGTCCCAATCAATGCACATTAAGAGAACAAGTTCGGATGTATGTTCATAACCTGCATGTATCTATTTCTAAGGAAAATATAGCATATGTCTCAAGATTTTCACATCGTGTTCAGTAGAAAGTACCAATAGCCTCAACATTCCTCTACCATGGTTTATTGTACTCACGTAATCGATTAACTAAATAATACTTGGAATCAAGTAAAACCACACAACCAAATAAGACATAGAGTAAGCTAGAATCTACCCCAAACATGAATATCTATGGCACATGTATATATGCTCATCACCTCATATATATATCACGTCCTCTGTAGCAAACAATATCAATAAGTAGGAACAGTTCCCTCAACTAAAGTTAGGCAACACACTTACCTCCAACAAGCCAAATCAAGACGTTAAAAATGCCTTCCCTTGTGAATCGACCTCAGAATGGCTTGAATCTAGCCAAAAATAACTTAATAACATCAAATAATGCCGTAAGAATCAAACTCAAATGATAAAGGTCTAATCTATAATAAGATATTCAAAGTCCACTAAAAAGTCAACCCAGTGCCCGCACCCAGGAACCTGACAAAACTCACATATGCCGACAACTCATTCGAGTACGAGTTCAACTGTAAATTGTTTTGAGCTCTAGCACGTCCCTAATCATTGTTTACTTACAATGTTTCATACTTGTCTACTTTATGATATTTGATTTACTGGACCACTAGTAAGTGTCAATGTCGACCCCTCGTCACCACCTCTTTGAGGTTATGCTAAATACTTACTAGATACTCGTTGATTTACGTACTCATGCTGCACTTCTGCACTAAATGTTCAGGATCTGACAGATTCACTTGGTGGTCATTTGGCGCATAGGCACAGCTACTGAGGGGACTTTTATAGTAAGCTGCATTCCATGCTACGATTTGCAGTACATAGAGTTTCCATCATACTTATTTGCTTTATCCAGTCTATATTATATTCCAGACAGATGTTATATTGTTATTGTACTTCCTAGTAAATATCATACACTTGTGACACCGGGTTTTTGGGTGTTCTAGAATTTGCTTAGGATTTGCTTTACATTGACACACTTTTACTTTATATTTTATTTTAATTGTACGTATCTACAATTTTTAATGCAACTCGATGGAGGAACTTTGTTGTTGGATTTGGCTAGAGCTTTTGATCTGGTAGTAGCTAACTCGAGTTTCCCAAAGAGGGAGGAGCACCTAATCACTTTTCGGAGTACGGTGGCCAGACTCAAATAGACTATCTTCTCTGCCAGAAATGTGATTGGGTCTTTGCATGGATTGCCTATCATCCCGAGTGAGTGTCTCACGACCCAACATAGGCTCCTACTATTGGATCAGGCGATCAATAGGAATAGAAAGAAGAGAGCATCATGCAGTCAACCTAGAGTCAAGTGGGGAAACTTGACTTAGCACAAAGCCCAGGAGTTAGGGGAGATGTTACTGGCGATGGGGGCCTGGAAGAGTAGTGGAGACACGACTGCGATGTGGGCCATGACAGCAAACTACATTAGGAAAGCTGTGAGAGAGGTTTTAGGGGTTACAAAGGGATACCCTAGGAGACTTATACGGGACTGGTGGTGGAATGCGAAGATCCAAGGTAGAGCTGAAGTCAAGAAAGCGACTTATTTGAAACTAGTGGAGAGCACAAACGAGGAGGAAAAGAGGATGAATTGGGAATGTTATAAGAAGGCAAACAAAGAGGCGAAGTTAGCGGTTATGGCGGCTAAGGCTGCTGCTTTTGGACGCATGTACGCGAAACTTGGGAGCAAAGGCGAAGACAAGAAGTTGTACAGGTCAGCCAAAGTGAGGAAGAGGAAGGCTCGTGACTTGTACCAAGTGAAGTTCAAAAAAGATGAGCACGACATAGTATTGATGGAAGACACCCATATTACCTAAAGATGGCAGACATACTTCCACAGACAAAACAAGGAGGGGGATAGAAGCATTATGCTGGGTGGGTTGGAGCACTCCGAGAGTCTGCATGATTTTGGCTATTGTAGGTGTATTAAGGTCGAAGAGATTATGGGAGCAATTTGTAAGATAAGCAGGGGAAGAGCGACAAGTCCAGATGAGATTCCGGTATAATTCTGGAAAAGTACGGGTCATGTAGGCGTGGAGTGGCTTACTGGGTTGTTTAATGTTATCTGTAAGACGAAGAAGATGCATGAATAATGAAGGTGAAGTATAATGATTCCCTAGTACAAGAACAAGGGTGATATCCAAAACTGCAACAACTATAGGAGTATCAAGCTGTTGAGTTATACTATGAAAATTTATGATTGGGTGGTGGAAGTCAGGGTGAGGAAGAGTGTGTTTATTTTCGAGAATCAGTTTGGATTCATGCTGGGGCGATCGACTACGGAAGCCATTCATCTGGTGAAGAGATTGGTAGAGCAATATAGGGAGAGAAAGAAGGACCTACACATGGTGTTTATAGACCTAAAACGGCATACAATAACGTCCCGAGGGAGGTTCTGTGGAGATTTTTAGAGGTTAGCGGAATTTCGGTAGCTTTCACTAGGGTAATCAAGGACATGCTTGATGGTGCGAAGAGTCGAATGAGAATAATGGGAGGTGACTCAGATCGCTTCACAGTTGTATGGGGTTGCACTAAGGATCGGCTCTTAGCCCGTTCTTATTTGCTCTGGCGATGGATGTGCTAATGCGGCACATTCAAGGGGAGGTGCCATGGTGCATGTTATTTTCCGATGATATAGTGCTGATTTATGAGACGAGAAGCAGGGTTAATGCAAGGCTGGAGGTCTGGAGGTAGACCCTAGAGTCTAAAGGTTTCAAGTTGTGAAGGACCAAAACGGAATACTCGGAGTGCAAGTTTAGTAACAAGACTCATGAAGTGGACGTGGATGTGAAGCTTGATACCCAATTCATCCCGAGGAGGGGTAGTTTCAAGTATCTCAGGTCTATAGACCAACGTAATATGGAGATTGATGATGAGGTCTCCCATCGTATCAGTGCGGAAAGGGTGAAATGGAGGCTCACATCCGGTGTTTTGTGTGATAAGAAGGTACCACCAAGACTTAAGGGCAAGTTCTATAGACTGGTGGTTAGACCTACTATACTGTATGGGGCTAAGTGTTACCAGTCAAGAAGTACCATGTCAAGAGCCAGCCCATCCTTTCGGAGGGAGGAACAGTTTACCAAGTATGGCTGAGTCATTTCCATCATCGTCTTCTTTAGAAAAAATGAATATGTCCCCTACTCTGTATAAAACCCTATCCAAAAAATATGATTACTTCTATGAAGTAGATATTCTACCAGATGAACAAAAGGTTTCTTCCACCGAACTACCTCTTATAAACCCTTACTCAGCCTTCGACAAAAGATCATTTGCACCATGGACACAAATTCGTTCCCTTGTCCAACAAAGACCAAAAGGAGTCAAGGAATATGTTGCTGCCTCAAAACTTGACTAGCATCCTATTCTTGCCACCCGAGAGGAGCAATTCATCACACTTCAAATCCCAGATGATTTTCCCAGGCAATGGAGAGAGCATGGGTTTACCCCTATCCACTTTGGTGCCATCCGAATTGCTTTAACATATCACGGAAGAAATGGTCAGCCTATAGTAGCTCGACTTTCTCTTCTAGATACAACATATTTGGAGTACCAACATGCAAATTTGGGTACTGCAGAAATTGCGCTGAATGCTGGGACTGTCTTCATCACAATCTTTCCAAACTTCAACATGTCCCTTTATGATCCATACCTAACCGAAGCACTAAAAATCCAAGTCCAAATCCAAGGAGCCCCTCAAGCCAAAGATTCCATCCAAGCAACTCTTCATCACCAAATGACATGACGACTCCAAAATCATGCCATGGATCTTTGCCTTCCCGGAGGAGAAAATGCTTTACTCCTAAATATTGATGCTACCAAAGGAAAAACCATGTGCACCCAAATACCCAGACAAATTTCAAGAGATGAACTTGTCAAAATTCTTCTTGATTCCTGGATCACTAATTATGAAAAGTTAAGAGAACCGGAGGAATCCCTACAATCTGGTGAACCAACTTTTACCAAAAGAAATGACAAAACCGTTTGCATAAGCTTCGACCATTCCCACCTCAAAAAACCCAATAAAACCATCTTTTCTTGCCAAATGATCCAACCCAAAGATACAACAGGTACATACCCTGAACCTGATGAAGAACTCTTTTGGAATATATAAAGCATCATGGAAGAACACGACTGGTGCCGAAGTTTCGACAAAAATGGAACACATACTTGGTGGTTCAAATGCCCCTTTACGGGACACTGCCCTTGGGATCTTGATTGCAACTTTCAAGACTGTTTGGAAGATCCAAATGGAGAATATGATGAATACCACCAGCGACATAGAGAAAGGTTTGGCCTCAACAAAACCAAACCAAAATCCAAGAAAAAGGGAAAAAGCATCGAAAAGGAATTTCGAGCCAGATATGAAAATAAAGACCCTTCAATTGGCTCATTGAGCCGCCCAGATAAATATGAATTTCTTGTCAGTTACAAACCCCAGGAATGGCCAAAATTACCAGAAAAATTCACCCCAAGTTGGGAAGATAGTGAAACTACACCCAAACCCAACAAACCATCAGCCTATACCTCACAACCCAAAAAGCCACCCGAACCTAAACCAAATCTGAAAATCAAAAATCCCCCCCAACCACAGATATTCATGTTGAGTTCTTCAAGCTCCAGTCATACCCACGATTTTCCTTCACTACAACCTTTTGAAAAGGAGGGAATTAGCAATGCTCCAAATTTCCCAAGAAAAAACGTAGTGCTGCCTACTGGAGAAAAACCCCCAACAAGTGACATCGAGGCAACAATAAACTGGCAATCTGAAAACTCCATCTGCCAAAACAAAGCTCTGACCAACATTGGCAACACCATAAAGAACGTGGCTCATACACAAAACAAAATGATGAGCAAGGTGTAAACAATTGAGAAAAAGATGGAGCAAGCATCGTCTCGCCATGAAGGGCTAATCAAAGCGTTGGAACTAAGGTTGGCAAATCTACAATATGAGATTTGTCCGCCAGGAACTTCACTTTTCCACTTCTTCCAACAACAACAAAAGGAGACGGTTTCCATCAAAGAACAGATTCAGCTCTTAAGAAATGACCACTTGAAGCTACAAACAACCCCGGTTGTCCCTTCAAAACCTACCTTCTTCCCTATATCTCCACAACCATATTCCTCACCTAAATTAGACAACACCTTTTCTACTTTTCCATCTATCTCACAGAATCCATTCTCTTTTACCCAACCCGTAAAAGAAGAACAAGAGTTTGATATTGCAAAATTGGTTTGGGAAAGAAAAGATGCC